>LUCH01003060.1:50713-69830 GCA_013368495.1 Paragonimus heterotremus | reverse complement strand
GTGATGTATTTAGCCTGATGATGAATCACTGAAAACGAGCTTGTTCGCTACACCGTATTTTTCATGACTACGCTGGGGATTTTTACTCGACTTAACATGTCACCGAACCTTAATAGCTCTTGCAGTCACCGCGGCGTTCGATACCCCCGCCCCGCATCCATCTGTTTGTTATATTTCCATGTTGCAGTGGATCTCACATCACGTGCATAACAACTCACTCTCTTTGATTTCAAATACATCTTCCGATCACCTTTGAATCTAATCATGTGGGTTGCCTCGGGATATTGTTATAGAAGTCAGTTTTTTTACACAAAAGTTCGTCTCGGGTCGGAAGTGATTAATGTTGATATACATAATTCGGAAGTTATTGACCCACTTTTTGATGCATAACAAAACGCATCGTCCTCCGCTGTTATTTGCAGGTTCTGATGAGCGCTCAAAGCTGGCCAAATGCGATGAACGAATTTAGGAAGTGACCAAGTAACAACAGGGAACAGCAATATCTGACGGTCGCCCAAAGTTGCAATCCGTTTTGTTGATCCTTCAGATGGTAGCATTCTAACTCTTAATCAACCCGGTGATCAGTCGTCATTCTCAGAACTCTAGTTCTGATATATCATGACGAACTTGTTCACCTCCCACTGCTAATGATTGTACTGTTGTTTGACAAGCACTCAACCTTCTTAACAGCTGTATTTACGTTTACGGTAGAGGCAAACATTAGGGAAGGATAGGCGGGGTTTCGCACTGGGTTAGGTTGTATTGATCAAATTTTTACCCTCCCGCAAATTCTGGAGCAACGTCATGTATACCACTGGCCAACAATCGCCGTAGTCCTCGACCATAAAGGTGCGTTCGATTCGGTGGATTGATCTACACTTTTAGAGTCACTTAAACACGGAAGTGTACCGACTAAGTATGTGAACATATTGTCGGCGCTTTATTCCCATATTTCAGCTCGGGTTAGCGTTTACAGTGAATTATCCGACAGTTTCAGCATCATGAGCGGCCCACGTCAAGGCTGTTCCCTTTCACCATTTTTTTTGAAAAAATCTTTCGTATTTGAAATAATAGTAGATTGTCTGAGGTACTCAAGATGCCCGCATGGACCTCGTACCTAGTACAAGACTGACTGATCTTGATTGTGCTGCCGACAAGATGTTGTTGTTTGACACTGTCCAAGCAGCACAAACAATGCTGGACACTATTTCGCGTTCTGCTAAATGCTTCGGAATGCGCTTTTCAATCTCAAAATGCAAAATGCATCTACAAGGTTGCTGTGATTACGTAGATTTAGTGCAGATCATGAAATCATGGAGGTTACTGACCTGCTTTTGTATCTGGGAAGTTGACTCAGCGGTCGCAGGATTGTAGGGAATGAAATAGAAGCGAAGGCAGTGTTCGCTATTTCGGGACATCTCTGGCGACAAAAAGGTACCTGGTGCTTAAAGGTCCCATATATAAGGCGACAGTGAGGGCTGTGTCATTTTACGGCAGCGAAACATGGTAGAAGACGTGAATAGTCTTCAGGTATTTGACCACCGATATCTGCTTTCGATCGCTCGTATCGGGTGGCACCAGTGAGTAAACAACGAAGATGTTAGGAGGCAAATATTCGATAATGCTTGTCAAACGAGTTCTTTCGTCCAATCCTTACATTTGCACAGACTTAGATGGTTATGCCATGTATCAAGGATAACAACTAGTCATTTGTTGCGCCGAGCACTCTCCGTTGATGCTGCGGCCGACTGGGGTAAAGTGCGAGGTGGACAGATGATCTGGTGTGGAGAAATGAAATCGTTGGCCAAAGGGCTGGTTACTGTAGGTCAGGTCGTCTTTCGGACTAGAGATCTCGCGACTCCCAGAGTCGGTGACTGAAGACGTTAGGTGAGATGGCGGCTAATTGAACCCAGTAGTGTAAATGTTGTTGCTATTTGACGGAGTTGCCTGTGAAGTGCGTGCACTTAGTTACGCGGAACAGTGGAATCTGTTTTGCAGGTGACGTCCTACTTTCATCTGCAGCTTGGTTGTTTGTTTTCAAGGTGTAGGCACCTTGATGTTGAATGTTTGAATACAGACAGTCATTTTTAGTAGTTAGGTGCCTCTCTTCCCCTTATTTTCTTCTCATCTTTTGTACAGTTTGTTTTTTACATCATGGTTGTGTGGCAGTTAAGCATCGGTGCGAACAACTGATGTTTTGCTCTCTATAGTGACGATGATGTTTACGGTACCCCCCGAAAGTTTCATTCAGTTATGAGTAATTCTTCCGGTGTAAAAAAACACCTAAACAACGTGCTATACTAAGTCGTTTTTATTCTCTGTATATGTTGGCGTTGATTCAGCTGAACTAACTACCTGATCAAAGATGATGACATATTCAAATATATCCATATCGAAGGAAAGGGACATCTTTCTGTTGAATATTTTCTCTCCCATTCGGTTAGCTGAACTTCTGCCTTCTTTTTCATGTATTCTTTCAAAAGCTAAGCTGTTCGGTGTAATGAGTCGATTGTGACTGTTTTTTCCGCACAGGTAGTCAGGTTCAACAATTTTGTGCTCAAGGAACCCGCGTTGAGTGTTCCAAATACAAAATGAGGACAGGGGATCGGCAAAAATGTACGAAGTTGCACTTCCGGAAAATTATTCATCCTCACACAGACGGTAAGTAGTCCCTTGGTTTCTTTTCCGTCTGGTTTTGCCTTTCCCACATTAATCTGACTTGCATTGGAGACAAGACGGGCCCTAACTATTCTGTCAACCCAAGAACTACTGGACAAATTGTTTGCAAGATCTCTGCTGTCGATGTTGATTATTTAGTTCAACCCAACCGGCTTTGTAGATGTAAGCTCTTGCTTTATATGCGAATAAAATCAATTACGTTTTCGCGAACCACTTATAGTATTTTTTTTCAATGTATTCTGTCGTGTTCTCCATCAATTGGCTGTTTCAGTCTAACCAGAACTGGACTGCAATCTCCTTCTGATTACATCTCATTAGACGTAAATATCCTCTCAAAGACCAGAATTTAAACTCCACTTCACGTTCTCATGAGGCACCCGTGTTGATCGCTACTTAGTTGTTCTCACACTAAGCACGACCGAATCACTACATCCAACTCTTAAACCTCAAACGCTTTCGAGTAATGTTTGCGTCCCCTGATCGGCTCGCTAGAATGTCCTATTATTATCCTGTTGGTTTCATTCAACTGTCAGTTCAAAATTACAGATCTCACTTAACCCCCTGAGCAATGTGTTTAGCTGCTGATGAGTAGTTGAGGATGTGCACGATTAATGAGTTTTAACGAACGAAACTGGAGGCCAGTGCTTCCTTTCGAAAGACAATAGGGAAACAGTTTACTTGAACAGGCAAGCTGTGCATGGAAAGTGGAACCAATTGGTGACTAGTGTTTTCGCTGATTAATGTAATCCATGGCAAGGCTATACCAAACATAATACTTTCTATGATTTCAGCGGACCATTTTTGGTCAATTTAAAGTATTGACAACATCATATCCGCTAGATTTACAGCATAGTGTAGGACAACGCACCGCTTGTTCTTTTTTTAAAAAAAAATGTTTCGTATGATTGTATGCTTGGAATAAAGTGTTTAAATCCCGAAGCATCCGTGTCCGAATTATCCTGTCGATGTGGCCGAAGAGATGGGATACCCGTGCTGATGTCACCACAGACGCATCTGTAATCCAACCCATCCACACTCTGTACCTAGTGTGAATACACGTAAATAACACCGGAAGAGGTGTGAATGGAGATCATTGCAGCACAATTGGATAGATAGTAGACCAAGATGGAATATGTATATTTCTGAAGAAACGACTTCAGATGCCAATAGCAAGAGCTAAGTCAGTAAGACTCATACAGGTTATAAACATAGGATGAAGCGACGATGTTTATGTTGACAGTCTCTCATGCCCAGCAGGCTCTTCCCATCACCTTCAGTGTAATTTTTGGATCGCTCATCCGTGGTCGTATTGTTTTGACATTTATCTTCCTTTCTTTGGTTTCACAGAATCCCTGGGAGACTGTTCTTTCTTGAACACTTGTTTCCATGTGGACACTTGCAAAGTAAGCTTTTTTTAAGATTGTTTTTATTGGAATAACGATGGATTCGATAGTTCTCTCCTATTGTTGTTTGCCACCCCCTTGAATGTTCATTCAGTGATAATGTTCAAACTCATTAATCAGATGTTCTTACCGTGGTGTCAACCGTATCATCCCATCCACTCGAATACAGATGTTGTGGATCTCTAATCTGAGTCCCAATTCTGATATCCGTATTTACCTAACGGGGGATGAGAATCGTCTCAGAACGTAGGCTTGAGTGTGTTAGGAATCATGCTGGCTAGCTGTATGCTCAAAATCACTCATTCATGGACTGAATTAAAATTGCTCAGTCTTGACATCTACTCTGTTTCAACCGCTTACGTTCACGAAGCATTTCAAATAAGTGGTAGCACCTGTGGGCGAACAATGAATGCGAGCTTGGGATAATACGCTGTAGTAACTAGGTCTGCTATGAGGCGGTTCCACTCTAGGGCATAATGCAGCATCAGTTACAAGCTCTTCAATCACGTGACGCCGTATGCGAAGCAGCAAACAAAGTTACACATTGGCCCGACTCCTTCATGTTGACAATTCACTGTCTTTACACATCTGACTTATGGTTGTGTTCCGTCACTATTCTACGTGGATTAGTTTCGCATATTTATTGAATTATAATAATACTAATCCTGTGATTCCCAGCCTTAGTTACCTCTTGTGTTCGTACAATCTGACATCCTTTCTACGAGGGCCAATTACCGCTGTGATTAGTGTAATTTTGCACCAGCGCTTCAGGTTCTTGTTGAAATTAGTTATTTAAAACAGTTATATCCCTTCAATAATTTGAACAAAACAGTTAGAGGACGAACACTGGTAGATGCTAGCATTTCGTATTGGCTCGTCAGTACCAAATAACCAATAACACGGGAACCTTTCAATATAACGTCTACAGTACTTCAGGGGGTATGAACAAAGAAACCAACAATAATAAAAACGTCCGATCGTGTGATCTGAATGACACTCACCACGACTTAGGACCATGGTGACCTCAGGTTCACAGGTTTGAACCGGATCAAACCTGTGTTGTGTGTACAAAAACAATTATTTGTGAACCTGAGGCTGCCATGGTCCTAAGTCGTGGTGAGTGTCATTCAGATCATACGATTGGACGTTTTCTTATTATTGGTTTCTTTGTTCATACCCCCTGAAGTACTGTAGACGTTATATTGAAAGGTTCCCGTGTTATTGGTTATTTGGTACTGACGAGCCAATACGAAATGCTAGCATCTACCAGTGTTCGTCTTCTAACTGTTTTGTTCGAAATTAGTTATGCCCTTTCGGGTTGTTTCTTAGTTGTATGTGTTCTGACAGTGACTTATTCAATACGACACTAGTGTGATTGGAGAAAGTAGAAGCGCATAGTATTGGTTACCTAATTAGTATGCTGTTCATAATTTCCCCTGAGGAAGGTTTACTTTGGACGAAATCTGTTGACATGTTAGAGATAGACGCACACGTGCTAGGTGGTAACATGTCTTAACTTTTTAGGCACTTGTTCAAACCGATCGATGGATGGAACGTATCATGCTTTCCGTTTTATTGTGTTGGACGGATTCATTAAACTATCTGAACTTACGTACACAAATACGTAATACATGTTTCTGTCTTTTTTCACATAGTACGTGCACTACACCATAGACTATACGGATTCCACCGCGTCCACTTTGGCCCAACTCCAATCCACACCTACTACGCAGTCAAACCTAAACAGTATACCAAGAACAGCTCCATCAAAAGGTCTAACTCCGAACGGTTCGTCGGTTGTCGATCCCGACGCTTCGCAGACAGCCGAAAGCAATGAGACCTCAGTGACCATGTATCCACCACAAGTCAGTTTTGTTCATGTGTATGTGGCTTATCTAAATTCATTGAAATTACACCCATTTGGCGTTACGTTATGCAATGGCCGTTCCATGTCGGCATTAATTAGATGTAATGCGTGCAGTGTTCTGGTGCGGATGACAGCCTGTTTCACGTAGTTGCTTATTTTTCCGGAATGTGACAAGTGCATTATTAAGTCATTTTAAACCGGTAGTGCCGGGTGTTTTTCACGCTCTATACTTCATTGTTCTTTCGCGTCTGCTGTTCATATCGCCCGTTAGTTAGTTAGCCCGTCATAAAACTGGCTCATGAATTCTAATCTGGTGGGACGTCGTTCCAGGGGATCCATACTTTAGGCGATTACGACCGCCTGACAAAAATTGCAATGCTCTGGATTAATAGACCGGACCATTGCGATTGTTTATCGACAACAACATATCATTGACGCTTGGTTGGACTGTTATCGTCCTGGCGCACGTAAGAAAGCGATAGGGCGGAGTAAAGTAATACCGCGAACCACTTACGTATTGTTGTCTTTGATAATGATGGATAAAGCGTGATTCATAAACATATTGCGTTTAACCTGAAACAATCGCCATCACAGTGTTTACATCTTAAAAACAAACAGCCGAGTTACAGATCGCATTTTCCACTGCACGGCTTCATGATTTCCCTGCACCGTTGTGTTTATTGCTTACCAACTACTAACATGGCCCCTCTATTGGGTCAAAGAGCAGTCTTTATCCGACCACTTGTCACGCAGTGTTTGTCCCGAGAGTGACAGTTTCACTAGTGACAATGAGGTCAACAACACGCTTAAGCCATACTTGAAAACAACTATGAAGAAAACCCTCAAAATCGAAACGTTCATACCTGGCCATTGCTCGCCGTTTTTTCTCAGATTCAAAGTAAGGTTTGCTGTCTAACGTTTGAATACAATTACCGCGAATGAAACGGTCGCTGTTACGTTTTGTGTTAGTTTTCATATTTCAAAATAGATGGGTGTGTTTCCGACGGGTATTGAGTGACGTTTCAATGCCAGCAGCATTGGTGAACAACCATAGAAACTTTAATGTAACGCAGCCGGAAGCGGGTCTATGAAGACCACCTGATTGCTTCTGTATAATATCTTGCGCCATCACAAAACCAACATTCTCGTCGTCATGTGTTCGAATTTGCCTGTACAGCTAATTAGTCTCAGATGGGTGCTTACTGTAAACGAAATTTAAAACTACGACAAAGGATGTGAAACCTGTTCGGGTGCATCATAATCGATAGCACTGGTGTACGTTACGAACAGAATGTAAACACATATTGGTACCATCATCACCACATAAGACATTCAGTGGTCTCAGTTGTTTTTAGTGATCTGTTGTGACGTTGCGTCCCGAGGATCAATTGCTGTAAGCACCAAAGGATAAAATAATCCTTAAGGTTTTTTTTGTTCATTGATCATTTTTATCAGCGTCCAACTCGACTTTACGTTCTTTATTCCCCGTTACCACTTCTGTAGTGGATCAATTGTGATATTCGTTTGCTAAACATGTCCATTCTGGGCAAATTCGCTGTGATTATGGCCGATCCTCCATGGGATATTCATATGGAGTTGCCGTACGGTACCATGTCAGACGATGAGATGAGGCGGTTGGACATCCCTTGTCTTCAAGATGATGGCTACATCTTCTTGTGGGTAACCGGCAGGTAAGAACTTTTGATGATCGATGATCAGACACACGTGCACGTAGGTACAGTCTTGTTCATTCTGAATTACTCACATCTTGTCGGTCATCGGATGCGCGCAAGGTCCGCTTCGGTCGTTAATTTGCACTGTCTACCACAGTTGCATGAATTTCTTGACGCCCAATGGCAATCCGATATACACTTCTCGAGTGATCATGGCATAGTTGTGGCTCGTTTCGAATGATCAGTCATTTACCATTTCGTATTGCGAACAACAGGCTTGGGCAATCGATGCTTTTCACTAGGAATGGCATCTGCGGTACGCACCAAGTAATAGCTGTTAACACACTATTTCCTCGTTAAAGTTACAGTGGCGAATGCATACAATGGAATACGATACTATAAAATAAACAGCCCGAACCAACGACAGGAATGAGGTTACAAGAAAGACACGTGCAACCGGTAAATTGTGATCGTCTGTATGATGGTGACGCCAAATTAACAAACAGGTATTTCTAGACACATCAAATTTTGGAGAACATCTCTTTGGCCTAATGCAGCGGCATTTTGTCGGAGGTATGAATAGTTGCTGTTGCTTGGGCGAAATCCGCCTGATGACGGTTATCCAAGGAGTGACGAGCAACTGCTGATTTGTTCCGGTGATGCTTATACTTCGTGCCACCGGTCTTCTCGGGACGTGTTCTGGCACCCTCCTGTTTCTGACAATACGCATGTAAATTTATCTTATCATACGGCATGCGTATTTTTTCTCATTGATCTATTTAGGGTTCAGTCGAATTTCTTACTGACAGTCTTATTTGTCATTCATATAGCTTCCAGCTTCTATACCACAAAGCATTTTCTACCACGTAGTACGTAAGGCTGCAAGCGACATTGATACTAACAGGCTGCGTAAACCGAGGCAGATGCAATCGCGGTAACTGGATTGAAGCCTATGATAAGTGGGGACCCACTAGTGCCTATCGCTCGTATTGAACAAGCGCATTTTTCCCGTCAGGACTGAGCTCTACTTCTGCCCAGAATGAAGCAGGTAGCTAGCACATATTTCCGTTTCTGGACCAACAGTGGCGGAACTGTCTCTTGTCAGAATTTAGACTACCGCCTATGAGAACGCTATCCAGCACCTACAATGAGAACACTCCTGTGAACTCCAATCAGCACTCCCATAGTTTATGATATCAGATGTGCAACCAGCTGCGCAAATTTGAGCATGGATGACCATCAGTAATGCGCTTCCATAAGAGTGAAACTCGAATCTGAGGTATGCCAGACTAAACATTTATGCACTGTTGTTAAACGGCAACATTATTTCAGTCGTTTAATTTGTCCCACTTTCACTCGTTAAGGGCAATGGAACTCGGTCGTGATTGTTTGCGTTTGTGGGGCTATCAGCGAGTGGACGAAATAATTTGGGTCAAGACAAACCAACTTCAGCGCCTGATTCGCACCGGTCGCACTGGACATTGGCTCAATCACGGCAAAGAACATTGTCTGGTTGGTGTGAAGGGGAATCCACAGGTAACCGTGTCATTTACTTACTTAGCAGTCATGAATGACGCCAGCGTATACTCAACAGGATTCTTTATACTACTTCAGCAATTTATTTCCGTGCATAAGCAAACCTCGGAGTGTAGATGTGGGGAAATTGGCACTAAGCGCGGCATCCGTTGGGTTTTTTTCTGGCTGAAATCCAAAAGGTGCTGAGTGTCGTTTGCCGGAGACAATAGGGGATGTGACCATAAATCGAGGTAGCTAGGAGGGATGTTGTCATGTTTGCCGTCGTGGATTTTCTCCGAAAGGATAAAAGTCAGAAAAACTAAAATCACTCGTGGTGAGGACGTTTTCCTTCTTTCCCTTGTCGTCCTTGTACCTCTTGTCTTAGTTTTTTTTTTTTAATTTTCGTCCGCTGTGTTTGTTTCGAGGTTTTGCATTGACACTCAGTCTGCCATTGCGTCTTTATACGACAGTAACGTTAATAACGGGGCCTATGCGATCGACAATCGAGTTGGATCGTCGGCTTGAGAGAAGCAATTGTCGTCGGTACCCATCGTCATCAAAAGCATTAGTGGCCCACGCTAATGTTTAAGTATCATACAACCATGGGGAAGAGAAACAGGCGCGATGTGGAAGGAAAAAGAACAGATGGAACCTAATTGCCAAAAACATTTGTCTGAATTCAAACATTTAACATCAGATGTCTACACCCTGCAAACAAGCAAGCGATCCACATGAACGACTTTCACTGTCTCGCGTCATTTACTTCATCTATTTCACAAACAACGAAAGACTAAACCGACCCACAACGGCCAATCCCTCAGTGAATGGTTCCATTTCTCCGCGCCAGGTCATCATCTGTTCACCTTGCACAGTGCAATCGTCGGCTGTATCTGCAAAAATGATTTGGATATGACGGAGGAATAGCATCCTTAATACATGGTTTAACTATCTAAATCTATGCATACTTAAAGACTGAGTGGAATTCGTCTGACGCTCACTACCAAATGTGAATTCGGTCCCCTTACCCTGTCCTGTTTTGCGTTTGTCTTGTAGGGAGTCAATCGTGGTCTGGATTGTGACGTGATTGTTTCAGAAGTGCGTGAGACGAGCCACAAACCGGACGAAATATACGGTATCATCGAACGTCTGTCACCCGGCACCCGAAAGTTGGAACTGTTTGGTAGACCACACAATTTGCAGCCATACTGGTGAGTACGTGCGAGTATTGAATGCATCGCAGTACACCATTATTCTTTCGCATGTAAACACCGATTATCGGTTAGCCAGTCTCTGTGATTAGTCCCCTTCAAATATTTTGTTTTATTTTTTTTTTTTAAATAAACTTGAAACATAACATTGACACGCCTCCTGCACCCTGATCACGTACGGTGGCCGATCGATCAATCAGCTGTTTTGCAAAAAAAAGTATCGTCCGTGTGTTCCCGGAATTTAAGTCAGCGTGTGTACGTTTAGAGTGTGCGAACGTGCACCCATGTAATGTCATTTGTCCAGATTTTTTTTTCAAAACGCAGACGACTAGAAAAATAAAATAAAAACTGACCGTTTTAACCGCCTTTTAATCGCTTGATAGTCAGAGCATCGCGTGCCGTATATCGTTGACCGTGTTCCCCTAGAAATGCGCACTATTTTGGCAACAATCGGTCCTATAGTTACAATGGAAACCTAGTCGAATATCACTTTCAGCTCATCTTTGAATATACTTGGAACTTGGTGAAAAGCTGTCCTGTTTGTCTTTTTCGTATGAAGTCTCTAAGGATAAGCATAATGTTCACTCTGTCTCGTTTGCTTGTGTAGTTCTGTCATTTCAAAACAAAAGGAAAAACCGACTGACTGCACTGGTTAGCGATCCACCGCCACCGCAATCTGATGCTTAAACTGCTCGTTAGATTTACCTGCCAGCTTGATAGCGTAATGATGGCAAATGGCTCGTACGAATTCCGAAAACCTTCAGTGTGACTTTTCTAAATGCCCGAACACTTCTTTTTCTACTTCATCTTCAGGATAACGCTGGGAAACCAGTTAGATGGCACGTTCCTTGTGGATCCCGCAGTTGTGGAACGATTCAAGAAGCACTATCCGAACGGTCTTGATATGAAGGGGAGCTAATCCGAAAACAAAAGCAACAACGGTTTTGTTTTGGAGGACCGTTATTTGCATGTTTAATGTTAACATGACTGGTTAACAAATTATCGCAAATGACCCGCGCATCTGATCAGAGACAAAGCAGTTTTCGAACTTGTGTCTGTATGTGGCAACCTTTGGTGCGCGTTGACCTGAAAGTCCAATAATGCATTGTCTCATGTTACCGGGCTGTTTTCGGCAACCTTTTCGCCTATGTACATAAGCAGTATAAATTGTACAGATACCGGTTCGTTACGAACTGTTTCTTTTATAATTTATCTGCACTCGGCGACAGGACGCAGGGAAAGTATAACGAAACTCGATATTTTACATAATGCAACATGTTTATCACAGCACTTTTTCAAATTTGGTTGATATATCAGCGACGGAAGAGTCTGAACAGCCATTTTTCTCGCGATCCAATCGGATGCGATCAAACGGTTGTTGTAAGCCCCACTGAACCCAAGGCATTTGAAGCAGAACAGTCGCGGAGGGTCGTTTGTTGGGGTCGGGTTGTGTACAAGCGCCGTAAATGTCCAGCATTTCTTGACTAGGAGCATCGTTGGAGTCAGGCTACAATGAAGAAACAAATTACTGTGGAGTTTAAGCTTTTTTAATTGATGTTATCAGTTTGTAAAATCTATTCATCGTCTAACGAAAATCCCTACTCGTCATCCTCGTTCGAGCCCGAAGTTATCCGTTAGTTGAGGTTGAGAAGAGCAGCGCTTTCGAAGACTTCATTTTAAACTTTGTCTAAGTTAATAGACAATACTAGTTTAGGTTATCGTTCTCATTTTAATTTGTCAGTGATAGGCATCTTGGCCTAGTCTGCGGAACTCGTGCACTTGAATGGCATGTGCTTGATCGCTACGTCATCTGCTTCACGCAGGACATAAGCCGTCTTACCTGAACCCGCTCAGATGAGCAGTGTTGAGGAGGAGCCACCGTTATAGCTTGCTAACCCCACAAAATAACCTCAATCAGACGTGACGTAGTTTTCGATCATCCAGTGGATACATCTTGTTGATTACTTACGTTTTGCTCATGAGCTTTCCTGGGCTTTTGTGAAAAGCACGGAAGCAAAACATAATAAGCCTTATTCAGAACAATCACAAGTGACTGAATTACTTTTCTGACTGGCAAACCAGTGACTTTAATCAAAAAATCTCATTGTAGTACATATCGGTCTTAAAGCTTATGTGTTCGTTGCTTCATTCTTTGCTTTCTAAACTGGGGAGTATCCTTTGTCACACGCTCCGTATGTCAACTGAACGGCTTTCGCATTAGACATTAGTTATACAGATTAAAAATGGTTAGATAAAACAACGACGTGATTATGGATTTCTGCGATCCTGAGTTTTTTGTTGAGTTGCTACTCAGACGCGCAGGTGTGTGCGATCAATCAAGTCGCCCATTGGAGACACCATCCTGCATAACCGTATGCTGCAATTAACCGCGTGTCTGAAACCACGTTATTACCTTTCTCGCCATTTTAGCTCTTGCATGATTTCTCCCAGAGAATTTCCTCCGTTAGTGGTTGCAATACCAGCTGGTTAGACTTAACGCCGTTTGTGTCTGCCAGTTATATTGCTTTTTGTGTGCGGATGCAAATTGTTGACTCTCTCTTGGTCAAAGAAGCTCGATAGTAGCGCGTGTCGTCGACTGAACTCGTGGTCGAGTGACGTATGTTTAACCGTCGCGCCATTTACCTCGCTGAACATGACTTAACCATCCAGGAGAAAACCTCGATCGAAGCATCCGCTGGTTGAAAACATCGAAAATTTCCACTGTGGCGTCAGTACATAAGCAGTTTTCAGAAATAAAAGGCGGTTCATTACGTGTCAGATACGCCCGTTAAATAAATGTACATCTAGATCTTCAAATATCGAATTTGGGTTTCACAAACG
Source organism: Paragonimus heterotremus (assembly GCA_013368495.1). Classification (NCBI taxonomy): domain Eukaryota; kingdom Metazoa; phylum Platyhelminthes; class Trematoda; order Plagiorchiida; family Troglotrematidae; genus Paragonimus; species Paragonimus heterotremus. Next base: position 56,644 of record LUCH01003060.1, on the reverse strand, counting down.
GGAACGCATTGTACTTACGTCCTGTGACCCAACAACACCTGTGTTAACTTCAGTAACGCCAATTGGCATGAATGAACCATGGGGATAGTTTAGAGGCTCCTGTTGGAACGAGCGATGACGTTTTCACGGGTTATAAAAGCCTTGATCACCCTGCTAAGTAAGGTTTTAGGTGCTGTCTGCTAGGTTGAAAAATTCGCCATCATCCACACCACTGGTTAGAAATGTTTTCGAGTATAGCAGTGTTGCAGCCCGTTATATGGCTGCATGCGTAAGGTTGCTCTCTTAAAAAAACATCCGTTGTTTTTTGCTTAGTTCTTCTTCGTACATTTGTACAAGTTTATCACTGACACTTCGTGGTCTATTGCAAGATTCAACATTAGTGCGGCTTAAAGTTGAGAATAATGATGCTAATGAAGAAACACGTTACGACGTTGACGAGTGAAAACCATCGATTACGGCTCAGATACAGCTTATTGCTCACCGGCTAGAAAAAACGCCGCAGTTTGCAGTTTTAATGAGCAACGGAAGTAACGCTTCCTAGAACTGATCATTTAATCATCACTTACCTTTGATAGCGGCGGAACTTCGGGCCCACTCATTTTTTTCAGCGCAATTACGGTAGGATGCAGACCGGCATATGGGGGTTCACCATTGAACAGCTCGGCCAAGATCAATCCCAGACTGTAGATATCTGATGGCCATGAGTATCCCGTGAAATCTTGTGCAACTACTTCTGGACCCTTCCAGGCTATAGGATGACCATAAACTGTTCCAAAATCCTTTAAGTTCCACCCTCTCCAGGAGTAGTCTATCGAAGGAAGATCGTTTCGACCAACGTTCACCCCAGGAGGTGAAAAATAGGCAATACTACCTAGACCGCAGAGGATTATCCGGAGGTCTTGGTCATTCGATTCGTCTTCTGCCAACAACAGATGTTTGGCACACAACTCACGATGTAGAATATCTTTAGAATGTAAGTATTCCACGCACAGCAATGCTCGACTGAAGATCGCTGCCACTGTTTGTTCAGATAGTCCACGACAACCATCCTGCCGACACATCAGCAAATCATAGGCTGAGCCTAGAGGAGTTAATTTATACGACAATATCACAGAGCATTGATCTAATTGAATGTCAATTGGCAGACTGATAAATTGTGAGGCTGCACCAAAATTCACGACTTTACCGTCTTTCTTCAACCCTGCTGGCAAAAGCTTGCGGATGAAATTTATGTTGGCCATGAGGGAAGACAGACAAGACCTATCACACAGTTCCAAATCGATCACCTTCGACCACACACCGCGCTGAGAATCCACGATGTGGTTAACCGCCACAGAGGGTGTAGGGAGAGGCAACGTCTCTTGAATAGGCACATCTAAGGCAGTAGTGCTGGAACAAAAATGTTGTTAACCTATCCAAACAGCAACTTACATGTAGTTTTCGTCCCACAACATAATAGAATGCAGATTACAGACACCAGAAAATGATCGGACGTGAAGCACACAATGGTCGTCACATTGAGCTAAAACTAATATAGGAGAAGAAACCACTTAGGTCAGTAGAACCATTATCACTCATAACAACCGGTGATTGCCAATGATACCCAACTGTTATAGAAATTTCCAATTTAAAATTATGCATATATATTGTAAGCAAACAACGGAGTTGCAAATGGAAGTGAGATGGTGCTTGCAGGATCGCATCATCGTTCCTACCTCACAGGTAACCCGGTTAAGCACAGAGGGCACTCACACTCCTAAGTTGTCTGATCACAGGTTAAATAGGTAACAAATCACACAGCCCGATAGACAAACACAACTAGCAGTGCCCAGCTTTTGCTCCCGTTGGCAATACAATCACCTATTAGTCATCTCGTACCTTACGCTGGTGAGCTGGGAGATAGAGAGAAAACATTGGACACGGTGAACGATGGGTTAACATCCTTGAGGCGCCGATGCATTTTTAAGGTTGTCAGATTCCTACGACCGAAAGCCCACCTCCTAGCCTTCTGATTTTTCGCTCCTTGATGGTGTCCGATGAACGTGACTGAACATGGACGGGAATCAAACATGTTACTGTTCGTCATCTTGAACCTTTGGTGGTCATCTTTTGAAGCTATAAAGTGACTTTTTAAGCAATGGTTAGACAAATGTCACTCTTAAGTTTAAATAAATCACTGTTTCAATGCTAAATTCGCTCTTAACTGAAGATTTTTCTAGTCCTCAGAATACGAGTTTCAATATCGCTTCCGGTTGGTGTCATAAGTCGTAGAGAGGTCAAACATTTGATGATCAAAACTTAATTTGAACTAGTTGCATCCTGGTGCGCTAGAAACGTCAATAAGAAGGAAGCGGTTTTGGCCCGGAAACTGGTAATATCGCCCTTGGCGTATGTAATTAGATCGGTTTCAAGGGTCGAAATATTATAAAATTTCCGCAAAGGGGCAGTTATCTTCAAAGCACCGTCCTTTCAGTCCACGTGCTTTTATATGCAATTTTCCTACAAACCAGTAACAAAAAACAGTGCACCCAAGCAGGTATCGCCGTGAAATGATCCCATACCAGTTGGAATATTGTTGGCTAAATCTTTCCAGACAGCTACATCTCGAACGCTATGATCTGGAACAATGGGCGACCATTCCAACAGTAACTGTAACCTCAGGGTCAGTGCGTTTCTCCATGGGAATTCGGCTTCCTGGTTGTCTGGTTAGCGGTTGTACCGAAGGACTTGATATTTGTTTCTGTAGCGGTCTAACTGACTTTGTGGGGGATCTGCCGTAGTTGTCTGGTGGGAAATTCGCCCGAGAAAAATTTCCCCCACATCTGAATTACAGTCTCCGAGCTGTGTTGTAGGGCTGAGAAGTTCATGAGTGAGAGCTACCGGCCAGGAGAATTAAGATCACTGGAATTCAAGGCGACCTGATGGTAACCGAAGCATTCATCAGGGGTAGTAACCATTTGGCGTGTTAGCCTTCCTTGCATCGTGGTAACTCTGACAACTTTCCACGACTAAGCGCAGCAACTTCACTTAGCCAAGTTTGAATTGTCCCGTTCTCACACAAGGTGGTTACGTTTGTGTCGTTTGACTCACCGCTCACTACCCGAGACGAACATTTAGTACTGATTAGTCAGATCCGTAGAAATTGGTACCTATGTTCTTTTTATGTTGACGTACAAGACGGACAATGACAGAACTGATTTCGCATTAGCTTTTTTACCCGGTTGACTTGTCACGAGGCTTGTGATCTGATATGCTGGTTGGAAGGAATCTCAGACGGACAGAACACAGTGTTAACCAGTGCAGATCAAGAACACTACCGTAGTATATAAACGAAACATTTATTCTAATTTGTTGGTATGGTTATATCATGATTTTTGAGTTTCACATCTCGCTACATACACTAATTGTTCAATAGGATTATAAGCAGCGCCGAGATACTGAACGTACAGAGAGGCTGAATAAGATTAATAACAAATAACAGTAAGTTCAACAGGAGGGAAATCCACCAAAATATACCCCCATCTGACAGTAAAAGCAGCCATCGATGTTACCGATCGCTCAGTTCCCAACAGAGGAAGAACACTGAGTTGAGACCGGTTGTTTCACATTTCGCTACTAGTTCACTGCTTAGCCATGACGCAGTTCCTCCAGTCGACTCCAGCTTCCACAAATAATACTGCATGCTAGGCGACGGACAACTATACGGCAAACGCGTCCCAGCAAACGGTACCAATGAGATGAGATGACGTTAGATAATACGGACGTGCATTCTCCCTTCGTAATAACTTTCATCATAACTAAAGTCTTCAGCTACCGATTCTAGAAGTCTCAACGACCCCAGAAAGGAATATGAACCCGACCTACAGTGGCCAACTTCTTGATAAGCGGTTTCATTTCTATAAGCCGAGTTATCTGTCCATTTTGTGTTTTATGTCAGTTGACCACAGCATCGGCAAAAAGGGCGTAGTGTGGCAGACGACTAGTTGGCGTTCTTCACATACGACCTGACCATCTGAGTCTGTGGAAACATGTGGATTGAAAAAGAAACTCACTTAGCGAGCACTACTAAATTCTCATTTTCCAACCTGTTCGCTGCATATCCGTTGACGTCATCTAATGCCAGCGGCAAACGCAGACATCCGTGGTCAAATACCTGAAGATGGTTCAAGTCTTCTACCGCCAGCGGCCAAATTTCGCAGACGCAAAGTAACACGAGCTTCACAGTTGCATTATATGCTTGCGTCTAAAGCTTTGCAGAGAGGACCCTTGTTTCCAGAAGTGTCCCAGATTAGCAAATACCATCCGAGCTCAAAAGAAACAGTCAACAACTTCCATATCCCAATTATCCAAAAGAAGCAGTTCGCACCTTAAAACTGAAAACAACATTCCAAAATATTTGTCAGACAACAGAAGTGCGTCTAACATAGTCTGTGCTACTTGGACATCGTCAAACGACATCTTGCTATCAGAATAATCAAAATCAGCTAGGTAGGGGATCCATTTTGTGAGCGCCACAAACAGCCAATCACTGGTGCGTCAGCGACGAAATGAAATAGATGTGGCGAAAATGGACACCTTTGACGTACGCCTCTCCTGATACTCAGACTGTTGGACAGTTCGCTGTAAACCTTAACGTGAGATGAACTACAGGGAATAAGGCGCCGACAGTAGGATCACATATTTGGTCAGTACACCCCTGCCTCTAAGCGATTCTAAAAATGTAGATCGATCCACCGAATCAAATCGGCCCTTACAGTCGAAAAAGACGGCAACTGTTGGCCGGCATCGCACAAGACACTGCTCCGGAATCTTGCGATCAGTAAAAACTTAATCAGTACATCCTCGTCCAGGACGAACCCCCGCCCGTTCTTCCCCAAGGTCTTCCTCCCGGGCCTCAGTGAGTAAACGAAGTATAATGGATGCCAGAACTCTAGTAATGACTGGGGTCAAACTAACTCTCCTGTGGTTTTTGCAGATGCCCTTGATCAGTTGTATATTGTACAGTTAACACGTGAAAATCACAGGGAGTGTCAAACCTGCCACAATACGGAAAAAAAAGAAGTATTGTGTAAGGCGGAGGAAACCAACGTGGAAGGACAGAAAAGTTACGACGATACAAACAGACTCGAAACACAAGCGCCACTGACTTCTAATCTTTGTCATATCAGACAGCGTCCTCGACCAAATGTGTTCAGTGTATTTCGGGCCCCAGCCAAGCAGCCGGGAGTGTCTTACTGAAGCACGTTTCAGAGTAGATGCCTTATGTGAATATGGGAGCTACTATGGAGTGACTCCCACAGAGAGGGACGTTCACCATCGTCCACACAGTTTGAACCAACTGAGACAAATCTCTAGTGACGCCTCCCCACTCTCTTTGGGAAGTCATCCGGACCAGCAGCCCCATTACATTTGAGAGTCGAAATGCAAAAGTGGACCTATTTTGGTGGATGATTCTAAATCTACCAACCAGCATACTACATTGAAAGTTCATGGCATCAATACACTGGAATCGAGAGGCCAGCATCATTGGCATTCGTAGTGTTCAAACTAACGCTCTAACCCTATGGCTTATTATGGATGAGGATGTCGTCTGCCTCGCTTATAGTTCTACAGACAGCCAGACGCCTTGGGCCAGTGGTGCAGATAAGCTCAAAGAGTTTTCCAGTGTTCCGTGACGCAAAAGCGACTTCCATTTCCCTAAATTTCTCTGCCTGACCGGCTTAACGCTTTAGCGTCCTACGGATATCTCTCCGAAACTTTTCATATGAACCGCCAGGGAAAATGTTCTGTTTGACAGCTTGGTGTGGTGGTCAGGCTTGTGTGCTGTTGTGATCCAGAGAGCTGTGCTGACTGTGACCTCGGTCGTTGCAGGTTCAACCCTATCAGATTGGCCAAAGGGGAGCAGCCAGACAAAAAGCAGATGCGTCCGTT
>LUCH01003060.1:0-38209 GCA_013368495.1 Paragonimus heterotremus | reverse complement strand
CACGTCCGTTAAGTGATCTGGCAGCCTCTGCCGATGCAGTACACGAACGTTTTTGAGGCACGACGCCTTCACCACTTAGATAGCCTCGTTGTCCTCGGTGAGAAACAGCATAGACTGTAGAGAGGGAGATTCTAATCCACAAACCTCCTGTTTGCCAAAGGGCGATGGGTGGAAGCGAGAGTGGAAGGCAAGACTCTGGACGTTGTTTCTTGATTTCAGCAGGGCTGCTGACACAGAACCACATAACCATTTGCTCACCAAGTTAATAGCGTACGCAGTCAGTTCGCCTAAAGCAAGCTGGACTTTAAGCTGGTCCCAGATGCGCATATGATGGGACGCCGGAAGACATGGGATACGCGCCGCCTTGTTTATTCCGATGCCAAGATGCGTTGTGAAGAGGCTCACATGCGAGCATATACAGTCAGTGGCTCCTGCGTTCAGTTCAGTAAAATGCAAGTGAGACTCACTGGTCGATAGTTACCAGCTGCCTCCTTGCTTCCGCCCGTGTGCAGGGCTATGACATTCGCTTTACGCCAATCCTGGACCACTCTACCTTCGTTGATAGATTGGTTGAGCAGGTTGGTTACTGGAACGACTAATGCACTGGCTAACGGACGGATGACAGCCGCGTGAATGCCATCCGGCCCCGGGGCTTTATGACTGTTCAACTGCCGCAGTATGTTCTCTATCTCATCAGGTGTGATGTCTTCGTGAGTCATTTCTGCGATCGGCACAGAAAGTATGTCTAGGGTAGGGTTTTGTTAACCATCCTTAAGGTGGACACCTGCGAAGTGCAACGCCAGATGTTCCGCTTTCTCATGAGCACCGGTAAGTAAGTTGCCATCGGCGAGCTTCAGGCTACCTATCTCCATGCGCATCGCTGGCTTAGCTTGGACATATGCATAGTACCACTTTGGGTTGACTTTGGCATTTCGAGCAGGTGCTAATTCGTAGACGGTTTGTGCATTTGTTCTGAAGTTCAATCGTGCGGTCCCTTTCGCGAAGGTAGAAAATCTCTTATGGCCAGTTTGTTTTTTGAAAGTTAGCCAGGCCCTCTTTTTCATCCTATGTGACTTGTCTATTCTAGCTGTCCACCAACAAGGTTTGCCCTGTGGGCGGTGTCTGGTCATCGGAGCGTGTGTTTCTGTGAGAATTTGTAGATTTCGTTCAATCAGCTCCCAAACCTCGTCTACCGTTCCTGAGGGATGACTCCACTTCAGAGACTTTGCATCTAGGATCAATCTGTCGATGTTAACTCTTCCGAAGTTGCGTGTTGATTTGAAAGGTATCGACTGTCATCTGATGCAGAACTCAAAAGTGATAGTCCCAAGAGAAATACCCATCCTAAGTGAAGTAACCTGATTTTCGTGTCTGCTTGCCACTAGGTCAAGCAGTGAGGGGACCTGCCCTATTCCAAGACGCGAGTTACATCTCACGTGCTGAATCAACATGTTGTCATGGAGGAATTCCAGCAGGTCTGCTCCAAAACTTTCTGCAGAGGCTGACTCCTCTTCCCAGTCGATGTCAGCAGCGTTGAAGTCTCCAAGAGTTAGCAGGGAGTGTGGTTTAGCAAGGATGACCCTCAAAAGAGATATAAGCTTCGCATCCTCGATGGCTTACGACATTGGACTACGGTAGACACACACGACTGAGATGGTTTGTGTGCTCAACTTCACCACACTTTCTATTAGCTGAATGTTCGGTGTACTAAGAGAGAGAAGCCTTGCAGCTGCACATATCTTCCGGCAATTAAAAGTAACACCCCTCCTCCCTGCCTCCCGTCCGGTCTATCTTGTCTGTAATTCCTATATCCTTCCGGATACAGCCCCTCGTACTGCGTATTCATTTTGAGCCAAGATTCTGTTATGGCAATTACGTCGTAACCACTATCTACGGCGAGTAATTCACTTCATTTGTTGATTATGTTGCAGGCGTTTGTGTAATAAGCTTTCACACGCTGCGGCTCTAACCAATCGGGTCTTTTATATTAGGGTGGGGAGCCCTCGGGTATAGTCCCCGAGGGCGGATTCCATTTTCTGCACGTTTGTGATGCTGTATTAAGGATCTTAAGATACGTGGGAAGAATCTGTATACTCGCGCGGGACTCGTATGTAATGAGAGAGCCAATTGGAGGTAACGATCGGTATCCCGTGCATTCGGCTTGTGCAGGGAACGCTAATCTTTCGGAGAAGCAGGATTTAGCGCGTCTAGGACGATTTCAAACATGTTATTTGACTTAGTCTTTATGTCCAGTGATCTCGCGAGCAGCTGATCTTGATGGATAGGGTGTACGAGTTCCAAAACAACCGGTCTTTTTTCCCCTGATACGTTGGTCATCTGGTTCCATTTTCCCACTGGCAACACTACCCATTCTGATATCTCCTGATAATCCCCCCATACGAAATATAGTTGACAGATGGTATCTCATCGCAACTAATCGTTGTTTGCTGTCTCTTAAGTACGGTTCGGGAATACCGTATATTAAGACCTTCCTCGTTCTGCCGACAGCTGCCTCGTAGTTGTTCTCCAGGTGGGCCAGCCTCGTACTAAGTAATTCACTGTCCACTTTCATCGTAGTCAGCTGAAAACTTTGTTCCTCAATGAGCGTCAGCGGTGTAGCTGCAGTTGGTGGTATAGAGGAAGAGTCTGTATCTACGGCTGTAGACTCAGTCGCAGATAGAAGGGATGTATTCGACCTTGTGTCAGTGCCTTTGAGCTGAGATCTATTCACGCATTTATTTCGAAAAGAGCGCGTGGACTCCTCGGTGCACGTTTTTCTATCTTTGCTCCAAAAAACTTCGTTTACTGGCAGTAAAAACTGTACCGAATGAACGGCTCCTATTGGTGGATGAGCTCGTTACGGCTTGTAAAGGCGAGTAATTGATAGTCGAAATTGGTGACCCAGCACCCACTTCAACTAGCGTAGACACTTCCTTTAACTTGCTTGCCTTAAATTTAGGCGCGATTTCCACTGCTTGTGTTGGGAGGTGCGAGCGATGGTCAGGAGCAACGTTGTCGGGCGCGGTAGCTGCACTATCAGTGAGCATCGAATTATTAGTAGCGTCTACTGATCTACTAAACAGCCGCGCAAATTATCTACATTTATCGTAATTCAGTTGGATACAGTCTAGATTGGCCGCACTCAGAACTCGATAAAACTATATATATATATATATGACACAAAACAAATTTCTGAGCTAGTGCTGATGTTGGCTATGGTCATATGGTTAGGGTATATGGGCTCAGTAAAATCCGTGGGGTGCATAAGATCAATTATACGGCGAAGGGTATAAACAACAAGAGAGCGTAGCCACAGCGGGACACTTTCTATTGGTCGTTACGGTGTTCACCTATCCACTAATTATGACCATGAACAAATGAGCGGAGGTCATTAACAAAATGTCATAATCACAAATGCGGCAACACATCACATGAAGTTATTGCAGCACACAAGCCAGTTCACGCCCTCATCACACCATCCAATGAAATAAAAGGCAAACCAAGCCAATAAAATTGAGGCAATTGTGTAGTTCGCCGGAATGGTGCTTCAAGGCCGAAACAAGTTGAAAACGGCTGTTTAGGCAAGAAGAGATTCAGCGATTGATGCACGGGTTCATGGCAGAGGCCCAAGGGCCCCGGATCCGGCCGGTTTTTCTTGTTCAGTGTCAAACGGGTGTCTGCTGATCTGAAAGGCATTCATTGAAAACGGAGTGTAGCACCGCTCTTGTGAATTACAGTAAATATCAGAAAACGAACTACGATTACTCGCACGAAAAGATTGCTGAAAAATGAGAGTCAAGTAATGCGTTAAAGCGATTGCCAGAAGTGCTATTGACGACCTTTACATGAAGACTGTTCCAGAAGTTAACAACCGTGTAGGAAAAAAACTGTTGTCTAAGAAAGGTCCGAGGACGAAGCATGAAAACCTTCCTTTTATGTCCACGCCGACCGTCATCACTCGATACAATGAAGAACTGATCGACAAGGCCTACTCTAAGGAGGAATTGTGTGAAAAATGAATCACCGTGGAACCGTCGAAATTCAAGTGGGTGTTGTAGCCACCCTATTCGTTATTGTCAAGTATGTCAGCGCCACGAGTGCCATTTGTGCTTTTCCTGTTTCATACTTTTGTATGTAATTGAACATTTGTTTGAACGAGTAGAAATACCGACAAGTCCCCGCGGACTCGAACGTGCGACCCCGCTGCGTGCACGCTTGTCACTCCGATCCGTTATCGCTTCGTATTTGTACCCGTTTATTCTCGTGTTGACCTCGCAAGTCAACAATATATACTCTTTGTCTACTCGCTGTATTATTCTCAACCGGTTATCGTCGGTTCGCTCGATCCTGCAGTGTAGATCAAGAATTTCAAGTCAAGACTCGTGCGCGACACTACTAAGGCCCGTGACTAGTTTGTTAGCCACGCGCTGGACACGCTCAACAGCTAGTGTCTTTCTTCAGGATGGTATACACGACCAGATTCGCATACTCGATCAGCGGTCTTACATAAACCCAGTAAAGCGTTTGGAACACATTCTTGTCTATACGGGGGAAGGTTCGCTTTACCATTCTAAGAGCGGCAAACACTTTTATCGTCGCCATCTCGTGGTGATGTGCAAAAGATAAGTTGGACGATAACCAGGTGCCCAGATCTTTCTTCAGATCGATTGTCATGATATCTATTGTGCCGAATGTGGTATGAGTCTCAAATGCGTTACCAGTCTCCATCGAGAGACATATGTAAGCACTTATTATCATTTAGTGGGAGACTGCAATCGTCTGACTAATGCCTAATCGCGTCAAGATCAATCTGTAGTGCACTGGGATCTGGCATTCCAGATTTTTAGGTTATTGGCGTCTAGGAGGGCGTTGCTGGAACTACTATCCAGGAGAACATTAATGTAGATCAGAAACATCAGACGACTTAACACTGACTGCTGAGGAACTCCCGCAGAAATGAGAGAGGGGGAGATAGAAGGTCTGATTCAGTTTTAACTCTAAACGTTCTGTTATCAACAAGAGAGACAATTCAGCGAAGAACCTCTCCTTGAATACCATAAGCTTCTAGTTTGTGTTTCAGGCTGCCGCGTGGGACACGGTCAAAAACCTTGGCGAAATCGAAGAAGGTGGCATCTGAGATAAGGCCATTGTCTCTGGCCTCCGTCAGGCTGTCCATGAAAACTAGCATATTAATCATGCATGACCAATTAGGATGGAAGCCATGCTGAGTAGGGGAGAAACGATGGTTTGATAAGAAGTGGTTAAGAACGGCACGCTTTAGTAGGCGCCCCATTGTCTTGCATAGGAATACTAGTGAGGCTGATTGGCCGATAGCTAGCCGGAGAGTGTTGGTCGCCCGCTTTAAATATGGGCGTGACCGTTGCCTCTTCACATGCAGTAGGGAGGATGCCAGTCCGGAGTGTCTGTTTAAACAGCTTGTAAAAGGGTTCCGTCAGACTAACTACTGCTTCTTTGAGAATTCTGAGTTGGACCGATTGCACTATATGAATCCACCTTAAATAAAAAGCCCTCAATATCCAGCATGGAAAACTCGGCGGTTACCAGTGGTTGCCGGAAATTCTGCTGCTGACGGTAGGTTGCCAGTCCGGCGGTGCGACGTTGTAGATTGCGGTGTAGTATTCCCTAAATAACTTGGCCACAACTAGGGAGTCGTATGAGGTCTCCCCGTCAGGCAGTCACAAAGAAAGAGCTGAGGGTTCATTTTTTCTCAGTCGTCGCATATGCTTAAATAAGTTTTTGTTCCCGCGAGCATGGATGAGGGCATCTTCTTGCACGCGTTTGGTATGCTCACGGATTTCCCGCCTACAACTTTAAAAAAACAGAATGAACATATAATTCAGCCTTTTGACCAACCAACATACATGGCGGCATAGCTTTCATTAGTGCTTACCGCGGTATTTGGTATACAATGTACTGCAAACGCAACGTGGTCGAAAATTACAAATTCAATTATATCTCCAAAACCAGGTAAAAATGAGCTTTTTGTCATGTGTGAATTTGTATTACACAACGAAAGTTCCCATGGAAGCATTTTCTGAACGTAAAGTTGATTAGGAAAGCCAAAATGATGATTTTGTCGAAAAACATGGCGACACATTTTTATGAACAAAAGTGTGTGAACGGAAATTTTTTGGGTAGAGCTGATTCTTCTCCCTTCAACACAACGACTACACCCGATAAAATCTATATATTTGTCTCGTATTATGCGTTTGCATATTTCATGAAAAACTTGAAAAATCTTTTTCCGTGCCTAAACAGCCGTTTTCAATTCGTTCCGGCCTTGAAGCACCATACCGGCAAACCACACAGTTGCCGAAATCGCTGCGTAAATCAAGGTAGTGAAGCAGTTGATGGAGGGTGGTTACATCGTTGGAAAATTTGGTAATCAAACCGCTTTCCTCAAAGTCCGTACGGTTACGCTCTCCATAGATTTGTCCGATACTTTCCAGCAATATTGTGGGTAGGGTACGTATCCCATCCGAAGTCGAATTTCTTCAACTTCAGCAGGCCGCCAAGGCGTGCTATGGGATACACACCAAAATGTCTAACAAGGGAGACCCAAACCAGAGTGTCTACATATGCGCCAAAAAGAGTCCACCGTTTTGTCTCATCTGCGGTTTTCGGGCAAAGGCACAAGGACAAGCGGGATACCAGTATTTTGTCAATATTACTTGACGTCCTACGTGATTTTTCCGGATGGACAGAACAAGATATACACACATTCCCCCGGTGAGAGTCACATTCGCCTAAATGTAGCCTCAACACTGACGGCCGAACGAAGAGGACGGAGAGGAGATTGAGGAGATATCGCTCCGGCTAATGCAAGATGAAAGTCAATTCACGCCGTGTAACTATCTACGGAGTGGGTTCGACAAGCATACGTCCACTAGGGGTATATTCAATTTGCGTGTCAAACCCATGGCGCAAAGAATCTTTCCGTCATAACTATTAAAACCTGTTGGCAAGCACTCTAATTTAGAGCACGCCAGCTGTATTCTAAACAGGTAAATTCGCGTCGCCTAGTTCTAGTTTATGACCCCCCGAACAGCAAAGTATGCATCAGCACTACCTCCGAGGTGGTGTGAATCGACGCCAAGTACCAAAACTGTTCGTGCAAATAATTCCGGATCCTTCTCGTGGTGTTTGACACTTGTGGGATGAGGCTGTCGTTTTACATCAGATGGCTGGTAACTAAAAAGACTGGAGCCATCGCCTAGTTCCCTCGCATCCTCGTCCAATAGGTCGAGCATGTAAACACTAGAAGGATCATCATGGAGGACAGCACCGTCACTCAAGTGGTGAGTACTCAAGAACTGCTGCAGTTATGTCAACTAGCGTTTCAAGTTCATCTTCTAAAGAACATAAAGCAACGTGTGAGTCTTACCATACCCACTATAATCATTTCCAGGGCGCCTGGACCTCACTTCCTCCAGCACTTTTACAGGGACATGCACACCAAAAATGCGGTGGCATTTTCAACCTAACTGCATGAAACCCAGCAAGCGGACTCAGCAGTGTCCAGGTACTTCCAGTGGCGGCCGATTCCGCGTGTGAGCAATTGGTGTGACAACAACTTTTCGATGTCTCCAACATTTAGAACCAGAGACAACAAGGTCGTGAAGACATCACATCGCTCCATCAAGTGACACAAATTTGACGGTCGTATTCGTCTATGGAAAGGTACTGAATGATTCAGTAATATTTCCCTACACACTGTGAACATCAAGCATACTGGACTGGCGATAGATGTCCACGGTCTTCGTCCAACCTCACATCATCCCGGACTGAACACGATAGGACGAAAACAGGTGCCATAAACAGTAGAGAGATTCTCGGCACACACGCAAGCCATTCAGATGATGTCCGTTGATACCACCGTGATGCCATTGATGGTACTTGTGGGTGGTAGTGGATCCCATACAGCCGACCAAAACAACTGGAGCTGCGAATGCTACTTTTCTATAGAATTTATGCTGCCGTGTAGGCATGCGCACTCCCTGTATCGTCAATACCATGGGCAGTACGGTGGGTCCCTCGTTTGTCATTGCTCATGGCAACTTAGAAAAGTTCCCAATTAACCCAAAGTTCACCAGGAAGTCCAGTGCAATCGTTCACATTCTTGTGTCCACATTTTAAACACCGCAGAGAACCCACGACGGATCATTTAGACTGTCCGCGTCCAACAAACTCGGATCACTGGCATCCTAGAACTCCCCTCCAGAAACACCCAACCAGTTCATGCTAGATATGGGAAGATTTCTTCGTACATGTTCCAGTAACCCATTGCCACCTTATTTTTCTATGTACGATGAAACTCGGGTATTCATCGTCGACCCGGAAGCTGCTACAACCCAACTGATCTACCTTCGACATCAGTCGACCAACCCGGCGCATCGACATCAAGCCCACCGACATTAGTTTTGAATCAAAAAAATTCCAAACTTCCCCGGGGCGGACTCATTAATTCAGTGTAGTCGTTCACACTCCCACTTCTACGTTCGACGCGACGCGGGGCTCCACGTAGGATCGTCAAGATTTTCGGCGTCCAAAGAACCCACACCACCGGCATCCCGGAACTCTCCGACGAACTATTCAACAAGTATATACAGCACACTCGAATATTTCTTCTAACATGCCTGTGTAACCTACTACGGCCTTAATTTCCCATAACTGAGGAAACGCCAACATTCACCGTCGACCTGGATTCTTGTACGACCCGTGACCATACTGGAACAATACCCGAGACAGAAAACAGAACTGCCTTTTCTTCGACATTTATCAATCACCCCGGCGACTCGAACGGACCCAATCCAACCTTAGTCGGCGAAGTCTTCATATTTTTCCGTCCACTGATCCAAAGACGCCGCGCCAAATCACGTCAGTTCACGATGAACCCCATCCAAGACCCAAAACCAGACAACTTCGAATGACGCCGCAAGACTATCTTCATGTAAACGACGGAGTTGTCAATGTAAGTGTGCGGTGTATGACAGATATGTGCTTTCGTCCGAAGATCAGAGTATGAAAAAACTGACAATATACAGGCTATTCCCGGGACGGTATTGCCAGGAGCGGATGTGCATCCTCATCTTTACTGGCGATATGTTCTGAACACACAATCGCTTTGGGAAGTTTACCCGTTCAACACCTGGCATAACGGATAAAAAATAAGTTGCCCCTCGTAAACTTAGTGTCTCTTTTTTTCACGGGCCGCCTCATCGCGGTAGAAGTGGTGTATGCACCGGGTCACCAGGACTGTGGTTTAAAAGTGCACCCCATCAACCGTGTTACCGATACTCGTTTGTAGTATTTTTCAGCAATAACAGGTAACATTGAAGAATAATCGCGAACATGTGGCGGTTCTTTAAAAAGCGGTTTCTTTAAATGCATATGCGTTGGTCGCAATGGGACTAATAGGCAGTGTGATTTTGCGGGACCGGACTTATCGTCGGCTGTCTGGGTTGGCGATCGCGAGTTATTCATATCTTGTGAATTGCTGTCTTTCAGTACGTTGACAGGTGGACCGGAGGAAGTCTAGCAAACCAAGTCAGCAAGCGACACTACGACCGATATAGACTGGACACTACTGTGTACGGACGGACACACCGTTCGGCCTCGAACACGACCTCAACTATGTTACCGACGCTCCACCGTGGGTCTACAGGATAGGTCGTTCCTGTCTGACTTGATTTCATCGTGGGTAAGTTGCTGGCTGTTGTAAGAGTGTGGAAAGGCCCGGCTGAATCGTAGGATTAAGTAGACACCTATCCACAATCGGCGCACCTTAAACATCACCAGCAGTTGGTACGAAGCAGTGATCGTCAGGTGTCTAAAACAAACCGTCTGAATGTCATACGGGGAACTGTGCACTCAGTTGCTGCCAAGCAATGTTCAGGCTGCCGGAATATTCCGTGATTATTCCGTGAATTGTACGACCTCCTTTGACCGATATGTGCTCATTACTGCCTATCTGAGAGAGCTGTTTGGATGGCAATGCTAGATTCTCAAACATGTCTGTTGACGTTCAATTTGTGATGCTGAATCATACCGTGATCCTAGGCGCGACCGTTCGACACAGCGACGAATGGCGGTTTATCACACGAGAAGTTCAATAGGGGACAGTGCTCGGCTGTGCTTACATGAAGACGAACGTGAATGACTAATTGAAGGCATGAATGAAATGAAGTAGCAAGGTGTGTCCGTTTCAGGCGGCTGAATGCTAACGCATAATATGTGCTCAAAGTTAGGGAACTAACATGACTAACAGCTCGACGACGGACAAAGCTCGTGACACAGGATGCGAGTGGAAGAGTTAGCAATAAACGAGACAACCGATATGGCAGTCGATTTAACATACTCAAGTTCGTTCTGTCTACTTACTCGCGAGTGCTGCAAGTGAAGCCATTGTCAATAAGAGACCTGAAGTCGTGTTACATTCTGGTCCCATCATTTCCAGTTACCTGATAGATTGGCCTTAACCGCTTTTACGGGCACCAAAATCCACAGGAATAAGGATACGTTGCTTTCAGTCCGCAAATCTGAGCTTCACAATTGGCGTACCATATACCTACCGTCGAGACAACCGGTTCTATTCTGTGAAGCCTAATTGTAGATATTGCCTGCTTGTTCCCTTACAGACAGTCGTTATATCGCACTTTCATGTGGGCAAAAATGTGCTATCCCACGTTGATTCACTTCGACTTCATCACGCCTCCCGAGAGGGAAGGTCGGCGTATAGCTGAAAATTCATTACTTCAATTAAGCGCAGTTACTTGAGGTCAAGCCAGCACGACCGTGATATAGACGGACTGAATGGGTGGGTACTACAGACTACGCCAAAAGGCGAAAGGAAGTTGAGTAGAAGCCTGGGGTGATGGTCTAGTTCTAACCTTCAAAATTTTCTCACATTTTGATGCCTACACAAACAAGGAACGAATGGGACCCAAATACGCACTGTTCCAACTCGTCTATCGATATATCTGGTGAAGGTGCGTGAGTGAATCAGCTGACTAAAGACCACGAACAGACACGCAGACCGACGATGAGCGCTTCCACCCGCTGATGAATGGTGTAAATGCATCTTGTCTCGTGTTCAATGGGGTACGATTGGGTCACGCTACACGGCCAACCTCAATTGACATGCAATGTTGGTGAAGATCAACCGTGTTGTTCACAGTGTTCATGTGCAAATATGATAGTGCAACAGGAGGCGGAACTTAACCGGTGTGCTCGCTATAAACTCATGGTCAACGTTACCAACAGGTAGACATCAATCGCTTGACGAAGTATCTAGAGACCATGCCTGGGGGACAGAAGTACCGGTCGTCCTCGGGAAATCGGTGGAAGCTACGAGGGTGAAACACTAGCTGCACAAGTGTTCAGTTGCCTATGCAGGTGTGCAACGATGTACATGGCGAAAGTAACAACCAGCGTAATTTTGACGCACTGTCGTTGGATACCTTCTACTAAGTATCAGTACCTGTTAGGTACGCCGCTAAGACAAACCGCAAATAATTAACCACAAACGATGGACCGACAGGTGCGTACAGTGGTTAGCACTGACTGACCAGACCAAGTTCGTCTGTGCTCCTAACCACAGCGAGGTAGTGCTATTATTTCATGCAATTACATTGCCCCTTCATTAATTTTGGATCAGTAAAATTCTGCCTCGTAACTTGATTTCATATAACTGTACTAGCCAAAGAGGAGAATTTATTGAAAACAGTCCATTCGCTGACATTTTGTCTCTTATGCAACTCATCAGTTGGATTCAATGAGTTCATCAAAAATAGAGGTTTCATTATGAACATTCTGCTTTCTGCTCTTTTTTATGGACAGTAACGTTTCAACTGACACCACCGTATCTTTCAAGCGAGTGAAGGAAAAGAAGACACTACACAACGCCTCACCAAACGACCAGATATCTAAACCGTCCTTTGGGTTGTCAAGCCGCGTCAGATTGCAGTGAAAAAGCATTGACTGAGATTGTGACTCGTAGGATGAATGTCACAATCGCGAGACATGGTGGTACAGTTGGAAATGAGATGCGTGACCGGCTACACGGTCAGGATAAGTGGCTTTTGGCACGGCATTTAACGTTATCAATTAAACTTTTCACTAACGATTCCAGTTCTCACCCAGTTCGGCGTAATCTGATGATCCACTGAATGCCCTTCTCACTATCTAATGGCTGAGAGAGTGATCTATCTTCTGAGCGGTCAGTAAGAGGGCGCATGTAAAAAATGGATCTGATACGGTACTGATTAAACAGATATGTATCGCTTACCACTCGGGGCCAACAAAGCGGAGTTCATTTTACTCAAACAAACGATCGCCAATCTTAACGGAACATAATGACTGTTTGCGCATCGAGAAATGATAGGAATAGTGTTTCTTAGGGTGGAATACAAAGGAAGACTGCCTAATTCTGGCATTCGGAAATTTACAGGTCACAGGTTAAATAACACTGAGGTATCGCTTGCTGCAGCGAGAATAAAGTTGATCAAGGCAGTTTATTTGAGGAAGGATATGAAACTTAGGGCCGCCCTTCGAAACTAGTCGATCCAAACGCACAAACCTCGAAAGCAATGCATCAAACTGTAAAATGCTTCAACGCTAGGCCCCTAATCTGGCTAGTTTTACAAACTCGGGGTGTTAATATGAACAGCAGCGATTGACCGGTGCGACAGGAGGGTCCCTGTCTTTTGTTTTAATCGTGGCAAACTAATGTCACTCTACGAAAGCTTCTGGGAAGCAAAGTCTCCAAAGCACATAAGTGCTGGGATTATCTCCAACACTTGATGTAACGTTCAAGCAATGTAATGCCATGTGCAATGAGGTCCACATTCCAGCACCGCAAAAACAAATCATTGAGATTAGGGCAATTTGGTGGATTGATAAAAAGATGTGCGACTATTAGAACGTCTCTAGCAGCTGGCACAACTTGGATTAGTCGTGCAGACCGCTGATAGCAAGGCACACGGTTGAGAGCTTGCGTGAACCAAATCTTGCATTAGTTGACCTAACCCATTTTGTGTGGTCAGTACTATTCGAACTAGTCTAGGGACGGTGGTTAATGCGCGCTCCAACTACCAAGGCTCCAACCAGTAGCATTTGGCGAGCGTTATGCAGTCAGGTACTGGCACGACTTGACTTGCCCGGAGCAGGCTATGGCTTGAAAGAACCACGCGCCACGAAATCGACACATACACCGTTCTGCTGACCATCATTTACCAAACCAGTGTGCTCTAACTGCAGCTGTGCATAGGACACTGTATAATGATGAGTCGAACATGGAGAGGGGGGCCAGGTGGAGATGGATGAAACATCGAAGGGTTCGTCAAAAATAACTGGTTTGACGGACATTTGTGCTAATCACGTAATCCGGTGAGGACGTACTTGCCCGAGCATACAAGTTAGGAATTTAGTTTCCAATAGCATTCAAATTTTAGGTAAGGGGATAGGTTGCTGCGGAGATAGTGGGTAGTGTATAAAGGCCGTGAAACTTGTTAAAATTGCGTGTTGGCTTAAATGCAGTGATACGTAGACTGTGCATTTTCATATATGAAGTTTCGGTTATTAAAGTGTGATTTTTAGAACCAGATTAGTAGCACTTACGAAGCGTTATATAGCAAATCCAACGCAGTATTCTCTAGCGGACACCGCACAGGTCTCATTGTTGAGTTGAGCCTTTTTTCAGACGTTTCGGACCTGCGGTTGGTACTTATAGTCACTGTTTATAATGGAGGGAGATGTCCACAGTGAGGGGGAGGTGGGTTTACTTGTTCAGCTTCGTCGTTATAAAAAAATTTGGGCTTCAACACACGTGCGTGTGTTCAAACCGGTTGGCGACAAATCTGTTTAACCCAACTCACTCGACCTGTTTGACAAACTCGCCAAACTTTGCGTTGTCGGTACCACTTCAAAGCTATGAACATTTGCGGTAACTAATTCTCATCCTACCACCCTCTTTTGGACCCTAACCTCGAAATTGATGATGTGCTGCTGGTATGAGTTGACGGTGCCATTCATGTAGCCGCTTTACTCAAGATTTTTATGGTGTCAATCCACAACTCGCTGTGATTCTCGAGGCAGTTTAACGCACTAACCAATGGAGTAATACTGATCTTTAGTTGGCTACAGTGCAATGCTGGCCTTCGTCTTTCGATTATGCGAGAGGTGGAAGCATTTCAGTAGGTTCGGATGTTACCGTCTACTTAGGAATCTCCCATGGCCCTCCGATGGGTGATTTTAAACTTCCAGAAATAAACATCCCTGCTTTCTTATACATAGGTTCCGCGGACACCGTTGCGATACGTTTTCTTCTAATTAACTGAAACGTTGAACTTAACTGGAGATGTCACAGATTTCATAGACCGGTGGGTTCGCTATATTCCCTCAAGCCAACGAGAACCTAGTGATGATAAGCTTGAGGCTCTTGCTCTCCAGGAACTTAACAATAACGCAGTAGTCTCGTCCGATTTCACCTGCAGCACCAACCCGATCAGTCCTACCGCTAGTAACCAGGAAGTCTACTGCAAATGGGTGTAGACCCATTGTGTCCTTGCTTGGCGGTGAAGGCCTGGGACGAATTTATTCCTTTTCATTCGATTCACGAACTATGTACTAAACTGATGAACGTCCTGGCTATAGCCGTTCTTTGGTTCACATCGCTGGTTGTCGGGAAGTACAACAATTCACCATGCCAATCTTGCAGAAAAACACCCAAGCTTATTTTTTTAAAACGGCATGAGTGTGCATGTTACATGAGTTCCCAGTCCGGGGTGATACCATTGCTGAGGAACAAACTAGAAACCTATGCGCCATGCATATCCGAGAGAATCGCTCGCCTTATCAACTACGGCCAACCGCACGTTCCAACAGTAACCCAAAAAGTCTGCCCCGGCATATATCCCCAGCTCGGAAAACAAAGCTTACGGTATCACATTACCAGGGTCCTTTAGAACATGCGAGCTGTGGCACGGAATCCGCGAGCGTTTTGGTGGAAATTTATGGTAGCGTCTCCGTTTGGGTCCATTTAACTCCGCAAATTCTACCCGTCGACCTGAAAGACGGCATTAGAGCTGTGAGTAAATCATCTGCAGCTGCCCTCTATAAGCTTTTGTGTCTTAAGTATAGCTCTTTTGTTCTGAAACCTACCCCACCCAAAACACTACATGAAGCAGCCGAGCAGCCTTTTAAGCCTTTCAGTCTGTTGCGTACGTGATGCACTCAAAGTGGCTCAGTAACGAAGAACTGGAAGTTTGCTACTGTTACCCATGGGTTCGAGGGTGGTGGATGCAATCATCCTAGTGATAATCGCCCAATCGTTTTGCAAGTTTGCTTGTCAAAAGTATTGAAGACACCTGCGTGTGACTCGCTCCTTGAATGCCTGTGTACCCGCAACTTCTTTGCTGGAGCGCAGCATGACTTTAGAAGTGGTCGTTCTTGCACAATGTATCTGTTAATCGCTACCGACCAGTAGACGAAATCAACGGACCAGTATATTCGCGTTAATTCCGTTTGCCTTGACTTTGCTAAAGCGTTTGATCGGGTGAGACACTAGGTTTTGCCTGACAAGCTCCACCACCATGAAGTGCATAGTAACCTCCTCAAGCGGCCGAAGTCATAGCTTATAAATCTGTACTGCTGCATGCAGGTCAATCGTGAGTACTGCAGCTACCACGGCGGTTTCGGCGGCGGGCCTCAAGGCTCTGTCCCCAAGCCGCTTTTGTTCCTTACCCATATCAGTGATCTTCCGCCTTCAATTTCATCGCCTCTAACAATGTTTGTGGATGACCTTGAAACCTAGCTGCCGCCGAAAACGTCCGGCACCCATTCCATCCTATAGAACGATGTGAATGCCTTGTTCAATTAGCCCTAGACAAATAGGCTCGGATCTAACGATGAATGATTTTCTGTCCATCTTTCACAATATGGATACAGATGAGATATGGGCCACTCAAGCCACATTTCGGTTAACTTAATCCCTGTTACTTTAAGTTCCCATATAGTAACCACTCCAGCCGCACTCCAAGTCTAAACCTGTCGTTTGGTCTCATCTTCTTCAGCAGGACAAACTGCTCCACGAAACTGTTCAGCTGCATGCAGCCAGGGCCGTTTGTGAGTCTCGAGCTGAGTCCTATGACGCTCATCTTGCGAAACTGAACATATATTTACTGGATCTCCATCGAATTAAAGGCCATCTTTATTCTCTATTAAAACGCCTCACTGTCCATGCGAATCAGCACTCATTATAGCTATAGCCAGCGGTCTGGGTAGCCATTGCTTCAAACCTGAGGCCAACGTAGCTGACTGGGATGTTTGCATAACTTTCTCTGACTGTGCGCCTGTAATGCGCGGGATGCTCTTACAGAGCGTGCGATTTCCGCCGGCTCTGTTTCCAACTTCAAAGCAAGCCTGGGTCATCATTTTTCTCTTGGACCGGATGCTGCACCCATTTTCTGTTTCAGCATTATCGTGCATATTTCTGTGAGTCTGCGCATCGTGATGCGAGACCCCCTAAGGTTGCTGTTTTTACTCAGGTCACCAGCCCACTGATCCATTGACTAGCTGAAACTTTGTGGCCGGGCAAGCTACCCTAAGCTGTCTCTTCTAATCTGATTGACTAATGCTAGCAGTGATGATCATTTGAGGCTAATTTTGAATAAAATTGGCATCTTCTCTAAAATTGTCGTCTTTTGGTTTAATCTTTTGTGCCTGTTCATCACGTTTGCGGGCGTAATAAGCAATCTCTTCTCTTGGAATCTGATAACAAAGATATACACATGTTTGGGGTAGCAATAAAATATTTAGAAACATGTGATGGAGGGGACAAATATCACCCATATTCTGTTGTTGCCTAAGGACTCATATGCCTACTTCATCATGCCGATAAATTTTTCAATCCTCCGGTCTTCGGTCTCCAAGGTGCTGTTAGCTTTCATAGATTTCTCCGTAAAAGCCTGTCCCGTAGGTGGACCTAACACAGCTGAAATCTCCATGTCAATAACTACACGTTGTGGCATCGTGTAGAGGACAAACTTACCTTTTGCTCCAAGCATTCAATTGTATACCGAATAACGACAAACGATGGGGCCCCACAAACCCGAACGGCCGATAGAAACGTGTTAACCGGTGGCCCAATCTCACGTTACGGATGGAAAGAGGTAAATTACTTCGAACGTGCAGACTGTGTACAGTGAACGCAAGTAACCCACTC
Source organism: Paragonimus heterotremus (assembly GCA_013368495.1). Taxonomy (NCBI): domain Eukaryota; kingdom Metazoa; phylum Platyhelminthes; class Trematoda; order Plagiorchiida; family Troglotrematidae; genus Paragonimus; species Paragonimus heterotremus. The sequence continues at coordinate 20,967 of LUCH01003060.1, read as the reverse complement.
GCAACGTCTAACTTTTATAAGGCAACCAAATTTTGCGCGTCTCACACAGGCTCAAAATGAACGAGTTACGGAGCACTGCTTCAGTAATTCCTTCCCCATATTTTGTCATCTTGTTCCATTTGGACAAATTCGCTCAACTTCGCGAGCCCTCTGTAATAACTCACTGGGCCGAACTACCTTATTTTTTGTCGGTCCACAGACCTGAATCCGCACACGTGCGTTGAAGCCCAAATTTTTTTATAACGACGAAGCTGAACAAGTAAACCCACCTCCCCCTCACTGTGGACATCTCCCTCCATTATAAACAGTGACTATAAGTACCAACCGCAGGTCCGAAACGTCTGACAAAAGGCTCAACTCAACAATGAGACCTGTGCGGTGTCCGCTAGAGAATACTGCGTTGGATTTGCTATATAACGCTTCGTAAGTGCTACTAATCTGGTTCTAAAAATCACACTTTAATAACCGAAACTTCATATATGAAAATGCACAGTCTACGTATCACTGCATTTAAGCCAACACGCAATTTTAACAAGTTTCACGGCCTTTATACACTACCCACTATCTCCGCAGCAACCTATCCCCTTACCTAAAATTTGAATGCTATTGGAAACTAAATTCCTAACTTGTATGCTCGGGCAAGTACGTCCTCACCGGATTACGTGATTAGCACAAATGTCCGTCAAACCAGTTATTTTTGACGAACCCTTCGATGTTTCATCCATCTCCACCTGGCTCCCCCCCTCCATGCCCGGCAGCTCATCTCACCATACTGGCATACTTCGGGAACTTTCTGTCATGGAGCCAACCACCACTCAAACGTCAGTGAAAAATCAATACATTTCCTACTTTAGTCCTCTAGATATGGTGTTTTGCAATTCGTTGACTCATCTCTAACGCAGTTTCTTAGCAGCCTACGTGTTACGCCTGACAAAAAATATTTTATTAGTTTATTACTCACGAACGTAAAATCATTGTTAAGTAAGGTACACTGTTTAGATCTTTTGTCTTTTTTATCTAATCCCCACATCATTTTCGTCTTTGAGATGTGGTGCCCCCTACTTACTCGGACATGCAAATATACATCACAGAATGTCATGTGTTTCGTGGGGATCGTCCCACACGACGAAACATTAGATGTAGTACTTACCTCAGTGAACCGTGCCACACGATTAAATTTGACGAGTCTAGTGTTTATAAAATCGAATGCCAACTGTGATCATTGATCTTTGCTGGTTCTCGTGAGCTAATTAGGAGATGCTTCCACCAACCGCCTAATGCTGCTAGCAGTGATTTGGCCGGCACTGTACAGATAATAAATCATGTACCAAGCATGCCATCTGAGCACGGGTTTATAGGTGGTGACCTTGACATTCCTAGCATCCCACGGACATCATTATCACCTCCGCAATGCAAGCTGAATTTCTTTCGTGCATTCAACTCACTGAGTAGGGCAGGTCGTGGCGCCCACCCCATAGGGGCACATTTTGCATCACACGTTTGTCATGCGTATCTCCTGTGTTGAGATATCGATTTTAGAACGATACCCAGAAAGTGATCACCACATAGCCAAGTGCTTGCTTGATTTCAATACGGCTACCATACCAACTGTCATACTCCAAGGTCCGATCAAGTTCATTGGGTAGAATGTTCTCTTTTCCCCGCTAAGATCCTTAAATTGGAACAAGTTCCTTCTTACATCAGATCAAAAAGTAGCAACCGAGAAATTTATCAAACATTTCACATGTTGTATCAACATTCTGGTTCCCACAAAGTCAAAACGTATCGGATAGCATGTACAAGGTGGAATCCTTACTGTAAAAGAAAATGACGGACTTAAAATACTCAAGCTGAGGCGCAGAAGAACACTAGATTTCTCCTTAGTAGTGCAAGTGAACGACATGCTTTACTATACGGAATGTAAAATGCTACTTGCTAATATGAAGGAGGAAAAGCTTACACTAAGTAGCGAGCGGGGACACGTGAAATTGATACAAATGATGAGAGGGGGAGATTCCACGGAGGATCCTGCAGTAAAACTTACTACTCTCGAAGATGTACCGTTGTCGATAACCCTGTCAAACTATGCGAAATCTTCAACTCACATTTCGCTGTTTAGCTTGGCGTTAAAAACACGGTATTGCCTGTTAATGCCTCGTCTGAAACAAGCAAAGTTCCTACTTCCGTTGTGAAGTACACAGTGAGCTGCTATCAGACCCTCAATTCCTCCTGGATCTGATAGTATCCCACCGGCAAATATCAAGCGGGAAGGTAAGGATATGCCCAAAGTTTTGCTCAATTTATTCACGCCACCACTCTTGTTCAGCAGCTTATCCCGGTGGAAAAAGTCCATCAGTATGCTTCGCTACGAAAACAGCCCAAGGCAGGATGTTAGTAACTAGCGTCCTATCAACCACACATCAATCTGCTCCAGAATGTTTGAAAGGATAATGCAAGTGCACATTGCCGGGTTCTTAAGGCCAAAGAACTGAACAAACAGTTCACAGTACGGTTTTTCTAGTAAGCGTTCTCGCATTACCTGTCAGTTGGAATTCCCAAACCACTGACAGATGTGCACTGACGCAAGAAATGTGGTTTCAGACACTTAGACATGCGAAATGTTGTTGATCGTGTGCCTCGTAAACGCCCAGCAATCCTACCGGCCCCCTTTGTCATGCATAATCTGTTATGCAACTGGCTTTTGTCATTTCTCGAAGGCCACATCCACCAAAACCGGTAACTAGTGAGGTAATTCACGAAAGTGTTCTTGAACCGTTTCCCTCCTTCATGTATAAAAACGACGTGTGTGATCTCATTGAACGTGGCGGGCCTTTTTATTGGTTAACGATATCAAAATTGTTTGCGCATTCCACTAGCTCAGCAACATCGCTTTTCGTCTACAAAATATATGGCCGGACCTGTCGTCACTGTAATCGTGGCTCAAAATCACGGCCGATGATATTCTCAGCGAACGTACCAAACAATATTACCTGCGGTTGTCAGATACTTAATGATTCTGTCTCACTGGATGGATACAGTATTGACACCGCCGCTTCTGTTCGGAGCCCAGAGATACGGTATTCACACTACTCCAACTTGTCCAAACAAGTTTGTTTTCAGGCAGCAAAAACTAGAGGGACTGTACAGTGTATCGAGGCTGTCTACCGGTTGTGAGGCTGACGATTTACAAAACGTGTGCTCGACCTCGACTTGCGTATTGCGTCTTCATTTACTGTCACTTACGCAAATCTGACAGGCTCGTGTTAAAACACTTCCAAAAAGCATATACAAAAAGCTTACTGGAATACTCATCCCCTTTTACCGATATAGAACGACATCAAATCTAGGTATCGCTCCACTCTAATTTCAAAGACTTAAGTTAAACCTTACACTCCTATTCAAATCGATACATTCGAACGATTTGGTTACAGCGTTCACCGCTCGCTTACAGCACATCCCCCCATATGGTCTAAGAACTGAAGATTCTACCCTGCCACTCCAGTTAGCTCGAAGAAGGACACGCGCTAGTCTTTATTGTAAAATATTTCAGTACGTAGAATAAACTTCCGGATGAAATCACAACCAATAACAACATTGAATGGTTCAAAATGTCTATCCAGAAACGTCGGGAATTTTCTGGTGATATCTTAACGTGGCTTGAAAGACATCCAATTCTTAGCTGCAAATAACGCACATAACCGTTCTAGCTATCAGGATCACCTCAGAAGCGGCTTGTTTGAAACGGCTTGCATCTCACGCACTTACGCACATCCTCATATGACATTTGATCTATCGCATGCTCACGATACCTTTGGAAAACCAGCATCATTTAATTCGTGTTCCGTAGTCTACACACATTACCCAGATTGCTGGAATACGTGAAATTCGTGCTTATTAGTATGTCCTCTAGAATAAACATGTGAAATTACGTTCAGAACAAGCACACGGAAATATGGGTTCATACTTCACATATACAATTTTCCATATACATATACATACATGCCAAATTAAAATCTTTCCATCCTGGTACGCCCCCATGTCATAATTAGTGGCAGCCGGTATTAACCAGTCACGGACTATCGCACAGTGCTGTTCACAGAAGACGTTGCAAAAAAACAGAATACCCATGCCATAAACTCCAGGGGCAGTAGAACAAAATCGGCGTGCAACACTTTTCAGTCTTTCTAAAATCGGCGATTTCCTTTGAGACAATTTCTCTATTAATTTTGGACGTTTTCGAAACTTTCCAACCACCCCTTAAGAATTTTTAAACGAAATTCTTGAAAGCAGGAGAAATTATATTGTCTTTTTGCATCATTATCGATTGGATATATCCACATATGCCGCCACCAAATTTCTTCATCAAAACAGTCAAATCTACTTCACCAGCGAATGGATTGCTTCCATAGCATCTGAGGAAAATCGAGGTAGAGGAAGGAATGTAAGGAAACAATGGATAAAAGGAGGATTTCAGGATGACCTAGCAATTCCATGTCTGCGTAAATATTTGTGATAGAGTGAAAGCAAAGCATAACTTTCTTACAGCATTTCTTATAGGCATTCCAAAAACACTACAGAATCCTGCTAATTTATATTGGCCAATCTGAATACGCCCTCCTGAAGTTGTACAAAATTCGAGTATGAGCCATAATAATGTTTTGTGTTTCCAATTCCATATATCCGTAAATACATGATATAGATAAAAAGTATAAACAAGTTAATCGTCCTCATGCTCTTGAGCATAAATACAAATGTCCAATTTCCTCCACATCCATCTCGAAGACCGCAAATCCCAGCTATCAAACAGTGTCTGAAATTACTAGCTTGTTTAAAAAGACCTCACCAAATTCGGCGGAAATAATGACACTATTAAAAACAAAATTGAACAACTACCACTCATGCCATATTAAGCATGTGGGATCATTATTTTTAACACTATCCATTATCCTGCGGAACCTGTGTGATGCCGGCATATTCTGGCGGAAAGTGTGGTGCATGGGATTGCCCCCTTATCCTGCCCGCTATCTTAAATTATCCTCGCTAGCCACCTAACACACTTTTTGTCATAAAAAATATGGATTTCAGTTTCACCGTCGACCCCATATAGCAAACTGACAATAAACTCCGTTGGGAGTTTTGATTATCACTTGGCAATCATTTAAATGTGGCTTCGGCTTACCTAGTTGTCATGAAATACTAAAGCAACTGTTTGCCAACGTCATACGCTTTAATATCAAACAAAAAACCACGGATATCGCATGAAGTCTGTCAAAAATCACCTAAACATTGTTGCTCATATTACACATGACCACTTTATCTTATCCTATTTGACAGGCAAGATTGCGTTCTGTTTCTCACTCCCAAAAACCTCCGTTATGTGGGAGAAACTTCTGTGGCGAACAGACAGTCATAAACCCCTAATGACCAAATGATTCGCGCGATTTTAAATTTTGGACATTTTCCGGCACTGAGCAGTCCTGTACTGCAGTTTTCTCAGTTGTTGGCTAAATTTGTGGATTTTCCATCCTCCCTTACCCAGGCCGGCTTATTTCAACACTTGCCCGACGCCACTGCCATCAAGAAATGGTGAAAGTTTTCGAAGCTGCATCCGGACTTATTCTCCGGTGTGACCTTGAACCGGTTGAAACATCAGTGTAACGTGAGATCAAAACCAGCAGGCTGGCACAGGTTGAACTTGAATTGTGTGACAGACTGTGCCGCTATGCTGTTGGCGCCGTTTTAGTTGTTGTATGTGTCATTTGTATGCATGGATTACTGGAATTGTGACTCATGTTTGCTCGTGTTGCTTCCTTTAACAGGACTGTTGTCAGCACTCCCTTGATATCGTTTGCACAGATCAATCCACACTGGTTGCTAGTCTCCTAATGCAAATAGCCAGGGATTCTTGCTAATAGCGAGGAGAAAAACAGACTGCAGATTTAATCCTCATTTTTAAATGCCTCATCAGAACTTGCAGCCGTCCTGATCGTAAAGTTTCAGACAGCTATCGATGCACCCAGGAAGTCCCTGAATGATTACCGAGTCTTTCCAAGCAACCAGGAGCAGTGGGGTGCGGCACGAACACTCCTGGGAATTTCAAACGACTTGATGCCAACTGCAGCTGCTGCATATGACTTTTCATCGGCCCCATTTCCACTGCTGATACTGCTGATCAATCTGAGGGCCGGATGCTAAATGGCAATACTTTCGGAGATAAAGTGATACGTACTTACCTACTTCAACGTGCTGGCAGGAGCTGTCATAATGGACTCAGCCGAATCAACAACATTGGCAACTGCTGTCGCCGCAGTTAGCCCAGCGGACCTGCAAAGTTCATATGTTAACTGAATGCAATCCAAACGATTCGTTACCAAACGTTCGTGCTCGCCACGGAGCATACGTGGATACGTTCTACGAACTCATACACGACAACACAAGCATTGCGTGATATGGCCTCCAGTATGGAAAATCTTTAGGGACGATCCATAGTTTGACCGCCTCAACGTGAGTGAATAAAATATTTAGGTGGCTAAGTACGATGAAATAAATCGACATGAAAAGTTACAATGACTTTGACGATGGAATAATACACACTGAGTTAACACGGGGAAGCCAAAATTTGGACCAACAGAATTCAGTCTTTCCGCTCTCCAGATGGGGCTGAAAAGACAAACTGACTTGTCGATGGCCTCTGAATGGTCACCACCAGGGTTCCCAATTAATCAGAATTGTTGCTGTAGTTGGCCACCTGTCTGCCCACCCGTACCTTCAGTATCAGTTTTTCTTCAGCGAGTGGCTTTCCAACTAATCTTGAGCACTCACGAGTTTACCTTCAATTACGGCCTAACTTAACACCACATAGGACGACGCGGTTGTTGCCGATCATCTGTCCACAACGTTTATATTAAAACCGCAAAGAAAGTTTGATGTTCTCATAGGTTTCGATTCTATTTACCTACTGTAACCATTGATACATGTACACAATTTCAAGCAGCGCTGTTCAGCGACTCCAACCGTTTACTCGGAGTCGATCACATCAAAACCACTGCATACCATCTGGCAGCAAATGGTTTGGTTGAACGCTTTCACCGTCAGCTGAAGGCCGCTTCAAAAGCTCAGCTAGACCCCCAGCGTTGGACTGATCATTTACCTCTTGTCATGCTTGGAATTCGGTCGACCGTTAAAGAAGACATTGGTTGCACAAGCGCAGAATTAGTTTACGGTACGACACTCCGCCTCCCTGGTGAACTGTTCTACAGGTCGAACGCCGGCCAAACTAATTTTGACGCTACTACCTTCGTGCAATAGCTGAAATCATCCATGGAGAAAATCCGGCCCCAGCCCACCAGTTTAAACACCAAATAAGAACAAAAGCACTCCAACCTGGACTTTTGTGATTTCTTTTTCGTTCGGGTCGACGCCGTTAAGACCGCTCTCCAAAAGCCATACTCCGGACCATTCCGTGTGATCAAAAGATACGTGAAGTTTTTTGTAATTGATCGAAATGGATCTCACGATACGGTGAGCATTGTTAGAATTAATCTGCTTATGTCGAATCTCAGCTAGATCATCCCACCGCTTCTGATAGCGATTTTACTCCTAGCGACTAGCAGCCTACCCAGCCCATGTCTAATGAACAGCCATTACCTCAGTCCAACCCGAAAACGCCTGTTGATCATCCCCGCACTCACTCAGGCCGAACAGCCAGATGGCCAACAGTTTTCAAAGAGTATTGTGCTTAACATCTCCTTATTTTTATCAAGCGTTTTCACCGTTCCAACGCTCTAGGGGAGTTCTATAGGGTACAGTAAATATCTTCACATTCCGCCCTAATTTTATGTACAGTTTGCGCCGCTTTTGCTTGTACAGAATGAACGCCACTTGTTTGAATTGATTCTGCTTAGCAGTGCGCTTTCGGTGAGCGCGTCTCGTCTTCTTAGTGCTTCTGTTCCACATATATCTGAATTGTCTGCAGTGAGCTATTCAGGGACTGCAGTCTGAACTGCATATTGTCGTTTATACTTTTGTATTGAGTTAGTCTCCCACAATATCAAATAATGGATAAATTGTTCAACTGTTCATTTTACCACTCTCCAAAATCCTTTTCCGGTATGACACTGACCATAAGGCCAGTGTTAATCTTGTGAAGCGAGGATTGACATAACTGCTCAGCAACTTCTGTTGAACACTAAAAATTTTGAGAACCATCTGTGACTATTCTCTCTCTGATTACGTTTTGAGTTGTCACCAGGTTTCATGTTTCTCTTGTTATATATCCATTTGTTGATTTGTACCGCATGTAATTATCTGTCATGATCGCACACCCCCGAGCGTGCTTCTCACAAATGCGTTAAGAAATACATGTTATTATTATTATCTCTTGAGAAGCACGTGAGCCAAATGCTTCTTCACATACAGGAATTTTTCTCACTTATCATATCTGTTTCGTTTCTCTATTCTCATCATTGGTGTATTGCACAATTGACAATTATGTATAAGGTATGCGTTTCGCGTTGCAATGTGTATACTGATCACGCTCACCTGAGCGTTTTTCTCACAGTTGCTTTGGGAAATATACCACTACTATCATCATTACCATTGATTCGTGGTCTCCTTCTCTTGGGAAGTAGACCATATGTGTTAGGATTCGTAGGCGTTGGTCATAGTAAGTGCTGTTGTTATGATTGAATTTACGGAATATCACGCAATTGTGGCATGCGATCGAATTCAACAGGCTGGCACTTGTTGAACTTGAATTATGTGACAGACTGCGTTGGTATGCTGTCGACGCTGTTTTAGTTCACGTTTGTGTAATTTGTGTGCATGACTTACTGGATCTATGACTCACGCCCGGTTGTGTTACTTCCTTTCACAAGACTTTGCTAGAACCCCTATTTCGGAAGAATGCTGTCCCTCAGTGTATCTACGTCGCCCTTATATTATTTCACGAGTGTAACCGACAACCACAGAAAAAACGGTCGGCATGTGTGTTTCACAAGTAATTACTGCATGGACATTGAATTTGGAGTTGCCAACGTAATTGTCGTCTTCGACATTCAGTTCTATACAATCCGCCTGTATTTCGATGACATCCACGCTTCACGAAAAACAATCTTATTGCTATGCATTATGATGACCAAAATCAATTGTCAAACAAGATCGGCGTTTGTCAAAAGCACTACTTCGTGCTCTGAAGTCGATACTGATCGTTCTAAGGGCAAGAGTTCTAGACCTAGAATTTATGCTGGCCCATCCAAAGAAACTGCCTTTAAAGATGGAACAGATAAACTTGTGGTTTCCATCGGCACTTCCCAGACTAACAATTGTTTTATTCCCATGGACAATGTATTGGCGGATTTATTCGATAAGATATCTAAGCCGGGGGCTGAGTTCGCTAACCGACAGGCAGACCATGTTGCATATGATTTCTTCAAAGAAAATCTTGTCTCCTCACCTTATATCTTCAAAGAGTTTGAGAGTCCCAATACGGATAATATTCGTGTTCAAGCAACCGAGTTCCTCAACACGGTGACAACAGAAACGAGCAAGCCGATGCGTTGCTTAATCAATGCTACCGTGTTAGTGTATTGAATAAGCCGCACTTGGAAAGCATTAAGAACATACACTTGAAAGTTTTTAATATAGATCCATTGTCATACATCTGTACACCTTTTCGTGGAAAGACACAGTTGTTGTTTGCTTTCGTACAAATTTCACAGCGAAATCACTGCAAAACGGCTCATTCATCACCACGGCCCCATCAAGCCCCAAACCGCGCTTGAACTGATAAGAAATATAAACAACATAACGCTCCTCGAAAGGGAGTGTCGAAACCTCTTATTGTATAGAACCCCCGCCTATAAGAGCGTGATCCAGAATGCATCCAAACAGGGTACGGCAGTGTCTAAAGATGATGAATTGAGTCCTAACGATCGTGTAGCTTTAGTTTTTACACGAAGACTTAGCGCATCAAAGGTCTTCTCGACGGTGCCAGTGCCATAAAAAGGAGAACAAATCTGCTGACTTGAAAGATCCGACAGTGGATCTGGACAGCTCCCACTGCCTGCTTCGGACGACGGCCCAAGTAGCAAACGGGAGAGAGTAGACAACTGCGCCCAGTTTGATCCGAATGGAGCGTCTAACTTTCAGTCTGCTTGCGTGCTAACTGACCCAAAGAAGGTGAGATTTTGCCCGCCTGTTAGCCAAAGACACGGCGGTGTCTCGAGATTAGACAAATCCCAGAGGAATCTAGAAACCGACGACCAATAGAGCACCGATGACAATGAACCCTCCTCAACTCATTACCCTAGGAGCGGCGCGAGTTTACTTAATTGATGACGTAAGGGAAAAACATGCATAAAGACCTGAACCCATACTCAGCGACTAAAAACGGTACTTATCACTATTATTTTACTATTATTGTTATTTATCATTGTTATTTCTTATCCACCAACTCGTGACAGTAGGATTGTGGTTGAGCCTTGTATTAAAGGATGCGTCATGTCGGAGGCTGCTGTGACCAGGTAAAAATCTAGAACTTAATTCTAGGCCTTTAATTAATAATAACAGCCCCCGACATGACACATCTTTTGATACAAGGCTCAACCGGAGTCATACTATCAAACCTAGGGCTGCCTGCTCTACATTCAACAGCCCCTTCCAGTACGAATATCCTCTATAGTGTGAATGCCCACTCAACCACGACCCGCCATCTCTTTGCCGACAACATGCGTTTGAGCACAATCAGTTAGTTCCAACAGTACCCTTTTTTAGTGGAAAACATAGCGTTCAAACCTCCCCTACAAAGTCTACATTCCATTGTTCCGCCATCCCACCAAGCTCTGTTGACACCTTCCCAACACATCCTGTCACGGGTTCAGACCCAGACGACATCCGATTGGTCGTTAACGAGTTCTCTATAAGAGCATTAGACTGAGTGACGCCACCATATGCTTCAAGCCAAAGGGACCCTTGTGTTTTCGAACTTTTTAGAGGTCTAAAAATGATGTGGAGTAAGAAAAACGCATTAGGTTTCTTGCCTTCGAATGCACGCTCATTAATGAATAGGTTGCACATTTTTTGATCTTTCATCTCCTTATGTAGTCCTCACATTATTCTAATCAATGAAGCTTGGTGTGCCCTGAAACTTCAAACACAGAACTACATGTCATAGGTTATCATGTTCCGCAAAAATCGCATTGTAGGACGTGGTGGAGGGTGCTTAGTTTACCTGAGGGAGCTGTATTCCGCAACCTTGTCTTGATATGGTTGACAACTCCTTTCGGCTGTTAATGTCAACTTGATCCTCTGAGTCACCCTTGGGATGAGTCTACAGACCACTCATGACAACAAGACTAACCTTATTAGGGGACTCAATTATGCATCAGCCTTGCCTTTATAATACAAAATAAACGGCGGATAGTTCAACAAGCCAAATGTCTCCTGGAAGTTTTCTACAGCTCCTACAAATCAAGCCAAGTTTGTCGCACGTGTCCAAATAAATGGATGGCGCCAAGATGTTTTTGCACATACTAGACCAGACCACATTTTAAATTTCATTTTTACGCCAGGTATCTCATCCACCATTGTGTCCGTCTTGGAACAACGTAGTCAATTTCATGTTTGACGTAAAAGCTGTGAGCGAGCCGACCATCATTTGTCACCATCAAATTAATTTTGTCGACTGGAGCGTGTTCGTCGCGCTTCTCAAGTCCTTGGAGTAGGGCACATATTTTACTGCCTCTGATCCTAGTACTGCAACCGAAGTATTTATTGGGCACTCCAGATTTTGCATGAATATCTTATTCCCGCAAAGATCAAAACGTCTTAATATGTGAGCTGAAAGCAAAATCCTCACTCCAGAGTAGCAAGGAAAGCTGAGAGGTCTTAAACCGCGGCACCGAAAACCAGGCGACTTCTCTCTTATTATTCAAATGCACAAAATGTTTGATGTTAAAGGGTATAGAGCCTAAAATCTCAACTCAAGTGATGGAAAACGCGCGATTAACATCAGAGAGGAGAGTTTGGAGTCACTGCATTTAGTAAAATGCGAGAATTATTTGGAAGATTTTGTTATCTGGGCAGTAACCATACAGGAAAAAACTATCGTGGATGATCTTGCCACAGCCCATGAGATCTTCAATATTTATCTTGTTGATTCCTCCAACACGGGAGGAAATATATTGCTTCCATCTTTTCTTGTAAACACGAGAATAATTCTACACTGTGTTCCCGCTGATGCAGTGGGTATACGTTTTGGAATGGTTATTGTCAAACCCCCTATCTTTCTGGTTCCGATGTTATTCATCTTTCTGCCTTCAACCATGAAGGTGGAGATTCCCTTACCTTTGTCTAATGTTTACATACGCTCTTTAACATCAGGTACCTTCCCTCCCTAATGGAAAATTTTTATAAGTAAACCCTGTTATATTTGTGGCTAGCCATAAGATGTTGGCATGTACAGCCACATTAACCGTACTTCAATTTGTCTCAGGACGTGGGAAAGGATGACGAAATGTTGCATGGTTGAATTGCTGCGATCACAAAGTCTTATGAACAACTCCCAGCATGGCTTCCTCGGCAGAAGTTCCTGTATCAAGTGCCAGCTGGAATTTTTCAACCGTATTGCAAAATCCTCTGATTCGGGAGATGCGATTATTATTATTATACTGTTGGGCATGCAAAGGGCTTCACAGGCGCCTGCTGATCATAACATTTTTTGGCATACGTGACCAACTACTCGGCTGGTATGCTGCAGACCTCAGTGGCTGCACACAGAGATTAAAATTGATAGTTAACTGCTCAACACACGAACTAATCACTAGTGGGATGATTCAAGAAAGCGTTCTGGGACCGTTGCTCCTATGTATATAAAAGATTTCCCGAAGTTATCAGGCATGGTAAACTATTCCCATTCACTGATGATATCAGACCTGTCGACATTTTTCCTCCTAGGATTCTCAGTTCTTGTTCTAAAGATGGAGGGGAAAATTTCATGTCATTGGAGCCTTCGTGTCAAACTTGGTTGATGAAATTTTCAACCAATAAACCTAATATCGTTGCGCATGGTTGCCACATACCACAGGATGTTATAAAGCTGGACAGTCATAGTATACCGACAGCCATGTCAGTGCGCTACACGAGTACACATTGCTTAAGCTCATTCGATTTCGCTGAAAATATGCCTTTCCTAGTACCTAAAACTAAACGAACAATAGGCTACAGCAAGTACTCATCCTCCTCTCCTGCTGCACAGCTGCGCCCTCACAAACTATAGATATGCCCCCGATTGGAGTACTGTACGTCCATATATAGTCACCTGCGCAAGTCTGATAAGCTACCCCCGAAAAGTATCCATTGTGTATTCACGGAAAGTTTACTGGGCTATCCACTTTCTCTGAGATATAGAGAATGCCGCCAGAAGGTTGTACTCGATCATCTTTGGCTACGGCGGCTCACGCGGAACTTCGCACCCATGTATGCTCTAGTTTTTGGCGACAAGTTCACCGTCAATTTCGCAATCCACTCGCAACATAAGTGAAAGTTCTATCTCACAAACAAGGAATTTACTTTGGTGGTATTTAAACTGCGTTCAACTTTTTTCACAGGGAAATGTTTCCGATTTTGAAACAAACTCCTGTATGCGATTAGAGCCGGTGGGGATGTGCATCAGTTCAAACAAAGCTTCGAGGCTCTCCTGACAACAACGAACGTCATGAGTATGTTCAACCTCTGCCTGCCTGAAAAGGATATGTTTGAGGATGTACCTAACAACTTCTGAGAGAGAGCTGTATGTACCGCGCGGTGTAACGTCACGTACCCTCCGAGTTGATCAAGGCTATAAATTTCACCTTACAGCTAATTAGGTCTTGTACATATTAATGTTTGAAACTTGCTGCTGAAAGTGAAAACATATTTATTATTAACACAAATGGGTATCACTATATATACGCCCGTTTGTAACAACCCAATCATCCTGGAACGCCCCTATTTCATACTTAATACCAACCAGCTGTGTATGGTTAATGAATACTAAGCAACAAATGGGCACTCGTTGCGATTTTCTTGGTTAAATACGTCACTGCATAACATGGGGATGTTTAATTTTTTAGGCGTTTTGAAGGTACGGTGAAAATGGAAACAGACCACCATACAATGTTGGCATTGTACTTCAACAAGAACATTAGCGCATTTGATAGTGAAAAATAAATGACAGCGTTTTCAGCTTCCTTATATATACGATAATTATACTATTTCTCCTCGTGTGCAAGACTTCAGGTGGACACTGGACGTTGAGACGTTGTTCTTAGAAATAGTTGAAAATGGCGTTCTCACATAGTTGTTTCTCGATTAGTCATATATCGAACAATGTAATGATTGGTGTTATGTCCCACCGTATCACTTGGAATCTTCAGAAGTAAATTCTATTCACTCTACTGAATGGTTCCCAACTTGGCTGAGGTCGCGTGGCGTATGCGTTTACACCAGTAGCTGGTTCACACTGACTGGCTACAGCTGTTAGCATCGTCTGAGAATGCAGTGTACATTCACACTAGTAGGTGCTCCTTTCAAATGACCTCTGCCATGAACAATTTGGAGAGCTTGCAGAGATTTCCTTATTTCTGTTTGCAAACGATGTTTCATTTCTGTACAACCTTTTGTATCATCTGTACATGTTGTTCAAATTGATACAAGTGACCTCGCAATACAATACAAATTTTGTGCACGTCGGTCTGCTCTTCTCTTCGTTGTGCAGTCGTTTGACGATACTACACGGATCTATCATCCAATTTTTCAGCTCCGTTGTACCACGAACATCGTCGCATCCCGGATCGCACTTCAGCAGTCCATGGCAACTCTGTGATTTCACCCACTTCCTGATACTGGTAATTTGGAATATTGTGGTGGTCATCTCGAACACTTGTGAACACTTTTCTGTGAGCCAAACCCTTTTGATTACATAACTTGTTGGAACTTTGTAACTATATTTGTCTCATTCGTTTATCCTGTTATCACCGCTAGCTTAGTGAGTTACACTCGCGTCTACTTAACCTGTTCAGTAACTCATCCTGACCACTACAAGCCAACACATGCGGGAAGTGATGAGATATTTGTATTTAAAGCGTTCGGGTGTACATGGCAATAACCAGTTTCAATTCCGTTGGTTGTTCTTGTTGAAGTACAATGCCAACACTGTATGGTGGTCTATTTCCATTTTCACCGTACCTTCAAAACGCCGCAAAAGTAAGCACCCTCATGTTATGCAGTGACATATTTCACCTCAGAAATCGCAATGAGCCCATTTTTAAGGATTAAGGAAGTGAGCTAACGCCAATATAAGATCGTTATCGTGAAAATGATAGAAATTTGTTATCATCAAACCAGCACTTTCGATATTTATTTGATGCATTCCAACTTTCCCATCAACACTGTTTATTTACAACTGATGGCCTGTGGGTATTTCACCTGAAATTCTCATTTCTAAATTTCTGAAAGTATTTAATTAACGAGGAATCTCGACAAAATGACCGTTTTCAATTTTGAATGGCCTACAAGACAAATCCTGCGAAACGGATTATTGTCAAGGGATCGCCGTATTTTGCAGGTAGTGCAAGCCCAATGATCACGCATGACTACGGTTAACTCAAATCGTCCGCGGTTGTTTGCAGAACATACAGGATATTTCGCTTTCACGAATTTTGAAAGAACAAGGCAAGAATGTAACACAGTAAGCCATAAGCATTTTCACGGTGACGAAAGAACTTGTGGTACCATGTCATGAAGTCAAGAGCACGAGCAACGAAAAACAATCCTCACGGCCTGGAGTTCAAGGAAGTAAAGACGGCATTTGGGCAATCCTGCTCTGCCACCCGGCCAGACGGTGAAACGATTTTGCACACCAGTTGTTCTGTAGGCCTTAAGTGACCTAGGGATTAGGTTATTTAATAGACCAATCGCGGTTGAATATTAAAATTGAAAATAAAACAACCGGACGGGCCTCCGAACTGATTTCAGTGTGCAGTTCAATTTTGCTAGCAAATAAAAAATAACTCTTGGAAGTGCATCCTTCCAGCGCCAACTTCGTCGAGCATCATCGGCCTCGCCGTTAACGAGGATCGAGCCGCCTCGATCAAGCTGATCAATATTTTCGGTATGCTCATTTTCTTGGCTAAGGGTTGTTTTCTCAGTGCTCGGTACAGTGGTTAATATTGCCGAGGGAAATGTCACTTAAGCTGGTGAAGCCAGAACTCGCGTTGTCGGTGTCTTAACCTCGAAGGTGTCGAGAATCAGGCCCAGCGGTGTTTTATCTTCCACGTTCCCAGAACTTTCAAAATAACCTGCATAAGTGAGATTTCTGTTGACGCAGTAAAATGTCGATCTCTACATTGACCCTATAAAAGATGGTGCCGTTCCGCCACTTGGTTGTGGCCGCCACCCACTAATATTGACCTAATTGACAGTAATTTGTGTGAACCAGACCAGCGACAGAAGATCTCAGTCGCGGGAGCTGCTGGATAACGTTCGGTAAAGTTTAGACTGGGATCAGCATTTTGAGGTGTTCCTTAGCTTGTAGTCCATGAGAGATTCCGCTAGGGAATGTCTGTCGGCGTCCACCGGACCTGGCGTGGTGCGAGGATCTAGCGTGAACCGATGTAGAACTTCTTTGGTTTGTCCTCGCGTGCGGGACTCCAGGAGCGCCAACTTGGATGCGTCCACCAAACGCCCTGTCTGCGAGTAATGTGGCGGTCAGTGTGGATGTCGGATGTTATTCTGACTGCAGAAATCCTTAAATGGAATGAGATGGACAGCGACCCGTTAGTTGAAGCAGGCACCTCCGGGAAAACACGTTGGATGAGGATCCGTTTTCGAGGACTATGGTTGACTGAATATATGGCTTAGGCCAGCAGGACGATCTCTGGCTACTTGGAACACGTATCCCCCAGAGGGGGACATCACGCCTCAGAAGAGTCCGGATAAACGCAACCTCTTGCCATGGTTGCTCGGATCGCTTTGACGGTTGACGCTGACGGCGTGGCGTTAGAGAATGCGCCAGCCAAGTTACTTATTTCATGCTGTAGATGTAGCTTCTAACAATCGTCCTCGTGTTCAGCACGGGGATCCCCCCAAATGAATCTGCTTGCCGGAAATTTGGCGGAGAGCAGCAGGGACAGTATCAGTGTTACCCAGCACTAGCCAGGGTTCAACGATTGAGAAAATTCGAGCCGTCGGTGCAACCGGTGGAGTTTACACGTTGCAAGGTTAGAGAGTCATGGATTCTGAATGTGGACAGTAGCATGCTGGATCATTTGGTTGGCATTCGTGGCGCGTCTGATGTCGGCAGTTATAGCTGGAAACTCACAGCTGGCACCAAAATGGCCGTTGACAGTCGGACACGTACAGCCCCATGTACCCCCACTGTCGTCATTTCCTTCTTCCTCGTCTTTTCCCATTTTCCCCTACCTTCCTCGTATAGTTTTCCACTTCCACTGTTAGACAACAAAACGGTGCAACCTCCCTAGGTGCCCGACTGCTGCTAGCTGCCTCAACACTCAACACACCTCACATACTCTCACCATTTCAGCAGTTCACTTGATCGGTACGGACGGACGGCAACCAAACTGAGAGAGAATTTGCTGTGAAACCACGAATTCCGTATTACTGAATCTTACCAAAATATCTCGGGGCGGGGATAATACACAAGTTTTATACTTCCAGCCCCGCAAGAAACCAGTGAAACCGGTGAAACCATAAACGGTTTAACGTTCATTCTTCTCAACTAGCCTGGCAGCAAGACGCTGAGTGCTGAAAGGGAGCCAAATATGGCATCAAATCGGCCAAAATCTTTAGTCTGACGGCAGCGGCCAACGAATTCATCGCTCACAAGGATTATGGCACAGCACTGAAGTGAGTTAACGAGGGAAAAAAGGAACGTCTTCCTTTCAGAGAAGGGGTTTGTGCTCTGACAGAAGAGCGAAGCAGCGACTTGAATTAATCATGTGAAGTTTCTTCGCGTAAAGGAGAAGTAATAAGCTTTCTTCCTCACGTTTTGTTAACATGCCGGACGACACGCGCATGCAAGATCCGTCCGTCGCGGCAAACATGGGACGCGACATTGCCAACGCCAACACCGGAAACATCTCCTGCCATTACCGTCAGAATTCGACCGAAACGATTCAGCAAGGAATCGGGACCCAGAGTAGATTTAAAATTTCCGACGACCTGCACACGGTCAGGTGATCATCGCCGAACAACATTCTTTCTGTATGGACTGTTTAGAGAAGCTTGATAGTCCCAACATTGAAACACGAGGAAGCCGTAACGGTTAATGGAATCAGCAGACGGGCGAACGACAATATGCCCTTGGGAGTCGGCTTCTGTCAGGTAGTATAGGGGATACACTGTTCTGGACGACGACTGATGGCTCTGAAGATGGAGCCAAACAACTTGTTGGATGACACAAAATTACTGCCTATTTAAAGTCTGACCCTCCATTTCTGAACGCTTTTGAAAACGTAGGTGATCGGCTTACCAGAGTCGTTGTTTCTGCGTTCAGCTCTGAGGACGTCATTCAGGTACACCGCAGTACCCGACAGGTCGAAAAATGTGACGTCCACTATGTACTGGAAAATAACCAGGAAGGTCCTGACACCAAAAGACAATCCGGTGTACCGGTGAAAACCTTAATGTGTGCCGATTGTCGACTGCTAACGTGGCTGAAGGCGGCTTCAACGTGATGGTACGCGTCAAAAATTTGGTCTTGGAAAGGCAAAAATCAATTATCAGATTGGTGAGCAGATAATTCAGAACCCGTAAGGAGTGGTTATTCGTTTCCGATACAACACTAGACATAGGTGCGAAAATATTGCAGACAGGGAATGATCGGATAACATTTTCCCAAAACGATGACAACTGTAGATATTGAGTAGGTGATCGATGTCACCATTCCCAGACCGTAAAGGTGTTTGAGTTCCTGGTCGTTAGGTTAAAAACCAACATATACTGCAGAGCGTTCGGGGCGCATACTTGGTGCAGCTGTGGGACCGCATGGAAACTAGTATAGCTACCCAGGCCATTTATAACTACTGATTTAGAAAATCGGGCAAGCAATGCGTAGTGACTGCGCTGTGAGCGACTGTTTATGATAAAAGATTTGGACGACATGCTCAACTCATTTACTCAGTCCGAGTAACTCCCTACTTATTTCTGGCGCCTCCTTTACAAAAAGACGGGTCAACCTCGAAATAATAGCAGGTTGTCGAGGACACGTTGGAATTACTGTACTATTGCTTATATTCTTAGTGTTCACCCCGGTCCAAAACAGTAGTAAACCCCGTAACTGATTTCTTATCCTCACAAAACATGAACAACCGTTTCCATCAAGATTTATTTAGTAACCACACATACACTACATGCCAAGTGAGTCCCGCCCAGTTAACACGTGGCCGACCAGGATAAGTTGGTCAAGAGTGGGCCAGGCGTTGGCCCGTCTTTTCTGCTCCACTGACCAACCAAAGATGAGAAACTTCGGTGAATGACACATTCTCTAGGGGCTAATTTTGTGGTTGAACAACGATTATGAATAACCTAAGAATGGTATTCTTCACTACAATAGATGAGATATATCTGACTATGGAGTGGGTGGCTGCAAGTTGAGTGTGAAGTTTGTTTATCCAGGCCAGTTCGATAGCTCTGAGTCAATTATTTGTCACCTGCCTCAAATTTGGTCGCTTTTCACATCATTGTCTTTGTGATGTCTTACGGGTAATCTTAGACACTAGTGTCATGTCACTTTGATTGCATTCGTGATATAACCTACCTTTATTATTCGGTAAAAACATGTTAAAGACTGACCTCAAGACTACTTTTCGCCAAGACATTCGATCTGTTTATCTTCATACCCCCTGAAGCCTTCTGGTTAATAAAATTTTGATGCGCTATGGCTTCTGGTCGAACGTTGTACTGTCGTACCACTATATATCGTCGAATACGTCGTGAACGTTTACGACATGGCATCAGCACTGTTGGTGTTTCCTCCATTAAAATTCCTGCCACCTTGGAGAATGAAATTATTTCGTTGGCGAAATCCGGTAGTTCCTTATTTTGTCCTGTTTATTTTAACGTGAAGATGATGAAGATGACCAGGTAGAGAAGTACATGTGTCCAATCCCATCTGTTGAGATAATACGCGATCCGCGATGTTTATGTGGGTTCTGCGGACAACATGTCATTCAGTCGTTGTTGTGAATACTACGGTAACAGCCTCATCTATTCCTGACCCAACGAGATTATTCTCCACTCACGCGAAGTCCATCGCGGCCGCCGGTTTCAGCCTGCTTATCACGTTATTGAGGCTGCTCGTTCCTCATGAAGTGGTTCCAAGGAGCCAAAGACTGGGACGGTGGAAGATCAGAACGCCGACACTCAGAAACTAATCACAATCAGGTAAGGGCCTTTGGATTCACGAAGGTCGTTTGATTAACAAGGCAGTCCGGAGCTGGAAGGCGCAAAGAAAAGCCCGGAGCATGAAGCCAGAAGAAAACCTGAATAGGTATGGTGTATCGTGGATGCATGTTTGAGGTTGGTTGCAGTTTACCCACCATGCAAAATTGTCGCTAAATTTGTGTGATATATCTTCTTTTACGTAGGTTGACCTGGCAGCTTTTGATAACCACAAATAATTATATCAGAATGAAGCGCGAAGTTCCCTGAAACTACTGACACCACCGAGAACACATCTACCAGGTTAAAGTGCACCTCAGATTTATACGTACAGGAGCCCTGTTGTAGCGACTATAACATGATATTTTTGATAGTCGCATTCACCTGTACATTTGTGATGATTTTGGCTTTTTGCCTACTTTTGTTTTAGTCAAGCTATACCATTTGTAATATCCGCCCCGGGGCTACAATCACAACTCGCTCCGTGCTCCGCTAGCTTCACGTGCTTTCTCTGTACACTTTATTTTC
>LUCH01003059.1:46490-76372 GCA_013368495.1 Paragonimus heterotremus | reverse complement strand
TATTATTATTATTATTATTATTATTATTATTATTATTATTATTATTATTATTATTTCTAGTGTTCGATACCAGCGACGCGAACGGAAGTGTGTATGTACAACTTGGATTGTAGCAAAGCATAGACCACTCCCTCAGCGGAGCCGATGTGACTGCTTTTGTGGGTAGTGAAGTCTATTTTTAACGATACATATCGTTGGTCAAAAGATTTCGACAACAGTTGTGGTCGATAATGGCAATGTTAACGAAATAGCAAGCAGTTACTTGATCGGCCGTTTGAGGACTAGTCCAAGTCAAGGAATGCGCAACAGCACCTGGAATCTTTTGTATAAGTCCTTCTGGAAATATTGTCTGTTGGTCTAGTGTCACATAATGACAATAAAATTTTGCCAGTGTCAATAGATCGTACGGCGGGAGATGTATCATCTCAAAAGGTGTTAAACAGCACGGTGGTTATCTTGCACGTGAAAAGTGTACAACATGGCGTCCATCTGAAAGGATGAATGGCGTGCCCGGCGTTACCACACCTGGAGCTCCGCTGTGGCAAACCCTGAAGAACCCGTCGGCAACCGGATCGTCGTATAGGTGTTTCGACTTCTAGAGAGCTGCCCGTAGTATGGCCAAGTGTTCTTTGGCGTACTACATGCATGTTTTTTGCTGGGGACGGGTTAAACATACTGTCGTTGTGGCGATCCTACTGAAACCAAAGTAGAGTTTCTAAATCTAGTTTTGAACATTTCCACTTTCGTCAACTGCTGAACTTCAGTAAGGTCAACCGCGCACAATGTTCACTTTACCAGAGTGTTGAGTCCGATACAGTCATTATTATTCCACGTTGACATGAGGAAAGTAAGTTATACATCCTGAACATGATGGCGCAGGAATATTGTTCACTGTGTCAAAAATGTGATAATGTGGAACGAATGAAATAATAGAGATCAGTGAGCTAAATCAGACCCTGTATACAGGGATTGTGCAATCCCAATCCTGCACTGACTACGGACGGACATTAACACACGAATTTCGCGCGGACTTGCCAAGGAATAGAGGATTTTCTCTTGAAGGATCGATAATGGGTAAATAAATATAAGAAGCTATGAGGATAGGATGAATGCCGAAAGACCTGATAGCCTTGGGTTCTACTGATACATAGTATGTGGATTACACATTTTGGGTGACGGAACATACGCGCTGCAGTTTGTGGAGATGGCTGTAAATAAAAGCTTGCCATAATTTAAACTCCTGCCTGGATGTTATCATAAAAATTGCCTCAAACAGAATATTCTAATATCCACCTTGCCGTACAGAAGGAGAATAGTTACTGCTGCTTAGTCTACTCCACTGATTTTCTGCCTTCGAGAAGTGACTCTTCAGAGTTGAGTTTTCAGTGAGAACCAGTAGGCTAATAAACGGGTTGTTCAGCGAGTGGACGACAAACACACGGTTTCGAGGCAAGAGGGTCAAGGTATCCAGATGCAATCGGTCTGTCTTATGGGATGTAAGGTTGTTGACTTCAGATGCAACTACTGGAAGTTAATCGTAACACCGGCCTTAGGGATCATAACAAGTTTCAGGTACTAGGCGAGCCTTTAGCGGTGCCTTAGAACGATCTCTAAAAGAGCAACTGGCGATGCAAAAGCAAAATAATTCCAGAGGTTGTTAGACACAAATAATAACTATATATTTCCCAACGCATCTGTGAGACACTCTCTCGAGTGAGCGCGACAAGTGCACATGATTTAAGGCGACACACATAATTGCTAAAAGTGCAACACGTCGATTATGTAGATTATCTAACGGAAGAGACAAAGCGAGAAAAATTCCAGTTTAAGAAAGCTCTGACGCAGATGCATTTGAAAAGATAACCCCAGTGTTCCCCGAAATTTGACAAAAAGTATTAAAACAACATCAAATTTTACCAGTTCGACTTCGACTAAGTTTGCCTCGCGTCGTTTCAGTTTTCGGTATTTTAGCAAATATGGGTACTTTGTAGCCACGCTAAGTAGAATTAGAGCTGTAGTAGTACGTTATCTCAATTTGCGTACATCTTAACTGTATTTATTTTCCCATCGCCGGATACTTTTCATTGCTTTGTACCATCGTATCGTTGTACTGAACTCTGATCTCAAAGCAGCCTGACAAAATAAGTCCTCATTGTGGATGGTCTGGGCCTCAAATGTGGGAACCATAGGTGTCGTAAACCAGTCACTGAGAATATCCAGTGCGAAAATTGTGAAAATCGTGGACCGTTATCACAGCTGACACATCAGACTGACCGAGGTTGCAGTAAGGTTGTATGGTCAACACAGACATCTGCAAAGGACCCGCTAATACTGGTGTGTATTAGCGGAGATCTTCTCATGGCCATCATGGAATTTGAAAGACACCTGGGACATTGGGAAAGAAGCGGGCGTCTTGAAAGTTCCCGACGAACAGCTGGAATGTGACACAGTGGAGGTAATTGCAGAGCGGCTACGAGTTTTGGCATCTTCAAGGTTGATGATCGACTGATTTGTGAATGATACGACAAAACTATGCACTGACGGCGAAAAGGTAACACGACGATCCCAAAACATTTCCGTCCGCAATACTGAGAGGCAAATTATCAGGGGGGGAAGCCAGAGTAAGGTTAAGTAGAGGGAAAGTGATGGCAATTTCTCATGCGAACACCGGTATCAAACGAATACATGGAGTAGGCAACCCGGAAGTTATGTAATTCCAACAGAAGTCAAAACCAGGTACATTCAGTACTCATAGGGTCTACAGAATTCTCCCAAGGGCACTGTGTATTCGGGGAGACTTACAAAAAACACGGACCGTCACGGGGTAGATATCAACTCACTCTAGGTAACTAAAAGGGCTATTCTCACAAAACCCCCAAGGGTACAGACAATTTTTCGCGACATCTAGAAGAATAGCAGGCGGCTGCTTAATCCCGGCTGGCAGCGAAGAAAATAAGATTCTGTTAAATATCCTAAACTCTTCGACTAATACCAGCCGGGGGCTTCAGCCAACCAGACGCCTCTTGAGATTACAAAATGTTCATAACGGGTTGTTCCCAAGGGATAATCCTAAACGGGTTACACTATAACTCTGTAAGTCAGCACGTTCAGTCCCGTACTCGGTTTCGACACGGGAACGCGCCATCCGCTTTAGGTTTGATAGTTACTCGACATGAGCAGGGCATCGTCACTTAAAAAGCAGAGCAATGTCTGAGGAGGGTGATCAATGCGTGATGAGCATTGAATTCCGCGTGACGTTAAAATGCATTCCAAGTTTTATTCGAATTGATGGGGCACGGCTCTTGAAGGCACTACGGAACGTGTCCTAGGTTCCTGAACATGAAAACATTTCTGCTGAATGTCAGTAGAAAACTGTTACGTAGAGCAATGGTGTGGGCTATAGATAAATGACTACGGCCTAACCCTAACTACTTATAACAAAAGAAGGGCATACAGTTGAGTAATAAGGCATATGATGAGTAGAACACAGTAAAGACAGGAGACTCACGTACAGTACAAAATAATGTCTGTGTAGATAATAGTGTGGATAGCAGTATCCAGGTGTATTCTGTGTGTTGGCAGTTTCATAGGGATAGGATCACGTGGATGCGATATGGAGCGGTACAGTTGTGGTGTAGCTCACGTCCTCGTGTCCGTTGGCTCTGCGCGTTGTTGACTTGTTCACCGTCCGAGAGGCAGTGTCAGAAGTTGTGTTGTGCCTCTTGCCAGTTTAGTCGCTTTCATGTATGTACATTACGTGCCCGTGAGTTAACGCGCGTGAGCTGGCTCAGTCGATGCGCGCGTGTGTGCGTGCATGTGACCTTGCCTCTCGCAGTTTTGAGGTGACAATGCGTCACTTTCTTTTGGGTGAGTGAAGGTGAATTACGCTAAGATGAGCCTGTGTGTGCAGAGTGGACAGGGCATGTTGAATCACGCGCTGGCCTGTGGAGCGCGTGATGTGTCTGTGACTTTGTGAATGGGCCAGGGATATGTGGATGACTGGGACAGCTAACATGTGGTCTCCTGACCGGATATGGGGTGAATGGATGGCTAGGATTGAGCCATCGGGCTTAGCACAGGGTGGCGAACCGTTGCAAATTCATCAGAGAACAAATTATAGAACTCAAGTACCGATTCACCTTTGTAACAAAGACCAGCCCGGAGTCGTCCGCTTTGGTGGAAACCGACAATGAGAGGAACGGTTATCAAAAGAAACAAACGTTTCAAATAATGCGGAAAAACGGACGTCATCGTAGTTGTCTAACGCCCAAAGCTTGCAGAAACGCAGTTTTCAAGACCCAGTGTCCGGCTTGCTTTACGCCTGAGAAAAAAGTAGCTCGAAAACATCTTTGTTCGCAAACTCAATCCAAAAGGTCCCTGAATCCCTCAAAGTCTTCAGGAGCCGATTGCATTCATTGCGGCGTAGGCGAGTTACTGCAGGAAAATTTGCAGCGTTTCTTATAGCAGCTATTTACAAGTTCCCGAGTACAGGAACGTCCCAGACGAATGGGGTGTAGCCATTGCTGCAGCTATCCATGAGAGGTTTGCACAACTAATAAAACAGTTAGGGACTAATGAACCTCGTGAGTATATTTTAAAAATTCTTGCAAAGGTTAATCAGGGACAAGTTTTCAACGCATCTTGTTGAAAATTGTCTCATCCGCACCTGACGCCTTTTCAGAACTAGAAGGTTTGTCCATCAAACCTTCCCTATTTCATGAGCGAAGTCACGAGACGAGTGGACGAAGACAGGAGAGTCGAGGTATGTCACTTGGGATTCAGAAAAGTCTTTGATTCGGTAAATCACGGCTATCCCATCCACAGGTTGGTTCGGTATCTCCAACCAAGCGATTGATTGTGTGAAGGATTTCTCGCGTACCAAGGTCTTCGAAGTAAAGGTTGGAGACATTCTTCGAGGTAAACACAACTCACGGTAGTGTCCCCCTAGGATCCGTTTTGGTCCTTTCCTGTTCCTAATGTTTATCAATGATCTAGTGAATGGGCTTAATAACCTATGATTCGTATTTACAGACGATACCAAAATAGCAGGGTAACCAAACCGGGCTGCCTAACTGTAATGTGAGAAATTAGGGACTTTGGATAGCTCTAAAAATCACACTCCGATTAAAACCTGCTACACAAGTTATAAGGAGAAGACCTCGCACTGGTTGCAGTAAACAGTTTTTATTCATGAAACAAGGGGCCGAATTTATGGATGTATAACGGTATTAGAGAAATCGCAATCTGCCATTGGCTGATCGTACTGACACACACAGTCACAAACTGTACATCAGTTGGCGCGATGCAGAACCAAGAAGTAAGCGAATAACAGAATGAGCAACATCGATAGTGTTTGCCCAATCCTGATGTAGTCGCGTTAATGCGACGTTTGGATTGACTCCATGTTAGATTTTCTGTTGTGTCGGGGTTTGGATAGGCGGTGAACGGAGTGGATATTCACAACAATAACAAAATTTCAAGGCAATAACAGAGTGATCTCTTAAGTGGGACGTTTCACAAAACACCGCCAAGCGCCAAGTTGTAACTGGAGGCTCTGAACCTTCGGAAGTACCCGGTTCTCCAGGGTCATCCGCCATTAAACGCACAGAGAAGAACTGAAACTTGAAAGTGTCACTAAGAAAACGGCTCAAAGTTATCAGCTCAATGCGCATCGGCCGCATGCACAGCCCGGAATGAGCAATTAAGGTTTAAGAGAGTTTTGTCTAGCAGGCAACCGCCAGTACTTCCGCCGCCATACGAAGCTGTTGTTCGACCTCATCTGTAGTATTGCATGCAGGCACGGCCACCCTACTTATGTGAAGGTATCCAGTACGTTGACAGAACACAATAACTTGCAGCTCGATTGACAACGGGATTAAGGGAAGTCCTATCGGGGCGGACTCAGGGAGCTCAGATTGTACTCCATGAGAAAGAGGAGGAGAGAAAGTGAGTCTGTCGATCTCTTCAGACGTCTGAAAAGCATAAGCGGCATGAGGGCCAGAGATTCATTGAAACATATGGGTCAAAACGTCACCACCCGAGGTCATAATCTCCCATTAAAGAACAGCAGGACTTGGTCAGAATTACAAGCGAACTCTTCTGGCCACCGGTTAATGAATGCACCCAACAAGCTGTCATGTGTTGTAGTTCACAACGATACGGTGAACTCCCTCAAACTCCGCCTGGATGACATCTGGCCGGAAATCTTTACGGATGTTCCTTGGCATAACAGACAAGACTTGATTAGCATTGTTAGAATAAAGCAGTGACAGCACAACGGCCCTTTCTTCTCCTGGAGTGTTCATTTCACAACACAGACGTCGAATGGCAGTGTATTTCCGACTCCCAGCTAGTGGTTTAGATCACACCTTATATGAAATTCATCCATGACTCAAGCATGCCCACTTGTTGTGGATGGTGTAACGCAGATGTCTATGGTCAAGCCTTCTAGTGTAATGTATGAAGTGGAGAAGCATAGGATTTCCGGGTCGATGGCAATAACGATGGATGTTGGGATCAAAGGAATTTCTAGAATGCCACCTCATTATTCCGTGCGCCGTTCATGTCCTTGCACACTTTCCTCCAATCCGGTGTCTTGTAACCGCAACGTCTTCATGTGGCTGTGATGTCTGCTCTGCACAAGTTGGAAACCTCCAATCGGAGGTTAAAACCACCAAGGCGTCCAAACATCGTCGTTTGCGGAGTAAGAGCAGTGATAACAAGGGTGGAAACTGGAGCAATATACGTTTACCCATAAGCCGCTGTTGTAGTGAGATCACCTTCGACGACCCCAAAATCTTAAACTCCCCGCGACGTAAGAGTTACCTTACCAGTACCACCGCGCCGGTTCACATTACCTCGTGAATGTAAATTCACTACAAACCACTAACATCAAAGTTAGTGTGTTGCCGTAGGTATCGCAGTTTTACTTGTGGATGTACAATGAATCCGCGCCATCTCAAATATTGTAGGCTACATTCACTAGGATAACAATGTTTCAGCTACTACCGTTGGGAACGCCGATCAACCAGTATGACGCCTGTTTGAATTCCGAAGGTCGACTGGAATTTCCGTTGACATCCGTCCTCTCTGGCGGCTGTCGTGCGGTTGTGCTGAAGGTTCTGTCATGTCCAGTTTCCTAGCGCCCTTACTTGTTGAGTTGAAGTCCGCCTGTGGACGGTGAGTAAAAAAATAAATAAAGTTTGCTTGCAAGTTCACCGTCTCCTCACTGCGACTTCCGATCCGCGTCAATATAAGGCTGGGAAAATCTTGGGTGTGCGAACCTCGGAACCAGCATGGCGATACTGTCCATTCGAGGGTTGTGGGGTTAAACAGTTTTTGTTCATCAACCACATTATCTCACTCCTAAGTCTCAGGCTGTTTGCCGGAGTAACAGAGAGGTATAATCAACGTGACCCAATTAAAAGTCCATCAAAATAATGCTACCCACGGCAACACAGAAGGAACGATTACAGGGTTAAACTGGGTATGATCGGTCGATTTCGGCTTGTATCACAGATATGATCAGCCCTAGAAGGTGTGAGTATACTAAGGTGAGTTGATTTAAGCTAGTTCCCCCCTCTAATACGTTTTGTTGCCTGGCCAATGCAGAGCCAGCGAGCGCTCAAGGGAAGTCTCCTCAGCTAACAGAATGTCCTAAACTGGTACGAGAACATACCGGCCAAATGCGCCCATGGTAGTTTATCTACAGGAGTGTCCTGTTTTTGTTATCTCATTTTACAAGGGGTGACTTTTGTAATTAGATGGTTAGTTGATGATTGCTCATGTGCGCATATTACAACCTGTCTGTCTTGTCTGTCGTGGGTGAACTCCCGGGTACTAATATTATGAAGAGGGCACACACTAAATTTCCCGTATACAGCGGGTCATTTGCGGTTCAAAACGTTTTTCTTTTTTAGTTTCTCCCTCATCCACAGAGATCACTTTGGCAATCAAGGTGAAATTTGAAATCAGAGAACGGAACACGAAAAATCCGTAAATCTCTCTTCGACTGGGAAAGTCTTGGCTCTGGGTGCTCTTCTGTGCCGCCACGGTGCAAGTATCCCGAACGCCCAATTGCTAACAGCCAGTGCATTTCGTGCAACTTGATCTTGAACTTGTGCAATGTGATATCTGACCTAGTAGTCCAAGCCGTGTCCGAAGAAGGTGATCTGGGGATGGAAAGGTTTGTAAATGACATGTTGAAAATATATGGGAAATACTGTCGAGATGAAAGGAGGCTGCTCCAAAAAAAACGGACATCTGGACACGACCAAGTTGATCGTTCACAAACAGCGGAATGTTGTAAATCCCCCGAACAGCCCAATCAATACTGGAGTTTTGGTGACCAAACGTGATGGAATGTCTTTTCGCGCTAGATATCTGTAGAATCAACAATGAAACAGATTTACAGACTAAATGAGTGAAGGCAAAGTAATAATTTTGACTCTAAGAATCAATGAAAAATGAGTTTTGGCAAAGCTATTTATGTGAAATTAATAAGTCTGTCGGTTATCAAAACGCAAAGCACGAGCAACCAGTCGGTCTCACATAACGCGAAACCCGATTGGCCATCCGGTGTTTTTGGTACATAACTACTGCACTGCGGATGGGGCGAAGCTGATTGACTTGAAGCGACCTGTGAACCCTGGTTTTGCCGCCTATCTGAAACTGAAACGCTTCTTGGGCCTTCAGTTAAAGGAGAGGTTTACCCTGTCCTCTGAGGAAAATCGGCTAATTTTTATTCTCCTGCAGGTCATATAACAGAAGATGATGTGTTCCGGTACGGGGAAACGTGAGCTGACTTGGAGTGTTTGTACCTTGCTTGTTACTAGTTGTGGAAGGGGACGGCGATAAATGAGCGTGTACTGGAGACCTAAATTTTAAGCTAGGATCTACTGGTAGAAACGAACGTTGACTGTGCAGTTAGTGGTTTATACAGCGTCTTGGGTAATCGTTTCCGGAAAATGACGGGTTAGTCCCAATATCGGGATTTTTGGGGATTTGTCGTTAACCATCTACTGCCAGGTTTGCTCGAGAAGTGGATCGAGCGGTGAACATAATTTGTGTGTCGCAGTCAACCCAAAAATGATGCGGTAGTAATGAAGAACCCATGTAAGTGTGTCCCTTAATCGTTCACAAACGCCTAGGGGCAATTATACACTGCCTACGCAATGAAGGAATTAGGTCGGAGAGGGCGGCTATTAATTTGGTGATGTATGAAATTTTAACATGATAAAATTCGTATTGTAGTAGAGCTGAGAGGATTTCACTTCCGTTAGAGAAATTATTCGCTCACTGAGTTGGCGATTTATGGTAAAATATCGTATTTTTCATAACGCGAGAGAAGAACAAACCTCCATGACACCCTTAGTTAAAATCGCCGCTGGTTTAGTTGTTTGCATGAAAAAAACTATTAAGAATAAGGGTCGCGTGCCACAGGTGTGCAGCTATTACATAAATATATATTATTCCAATCACTGCCACCCACCAATTAATCCTGTTCAGTGGTCAATTTTGCAAAAAGTGGTATAATATTTTTTGACAGGAGATATATTACAACTGTCACAACGGCCCACCAAGATTCTGAAGTTCATACCTATTTGGAAGTGCAGAATGAGTGCGTAGACGTTGGTGTCAGCTACGACCATCAGGGCAACAAAAACTCGAGAGCTGTAAGTTGAGATTGCGTGAGTGCTTGTAAATAATCTAAATTAATTACTCAGTCAGGACGTGTGTATACTAAATTAATGCTTGCGAGGTGTGTGCAACAAATATCAGGCGCGGAGCAAAAATACGAACAATTAAGAGGGGCCTGACCCATATAATACGATTGTTACACTGGCCCTCGATCAACGAAAAATGACACCGACACGTGGAAGGGGTTATGGAGGTTTGGAATTCGACCTTTGGGCACGCGAACAAGCCGGAAATGTGTGCGGCGCCATTGGCGCGCGTGGGCCGACGAACATATAAACAAACACGATTGCTTGCAGCATGCAGATGACAGGCAGTGTCTTACGACACTATGTGCAGCATGAACCGGAATTTGGTGAAGAATTCCATATATCGTACAGCAGACAGATCGGGGATATCTGCAGGTCACTACACAGTCCCCACAGCAGGGTACTGCGAACACAACCCAAGTATCCACGCGATGGCTAAATGCGGCCAGGCACTCGTGACCCGACCTTGTTGATGCCGCAGTGGCTAACAGTTTGTGTCGTACCTTTCGCAGCCGCAGGCACAGCTGTACCGTCGCCCACAATTCCTGGCGAGTTCCTACTCAGGCGTCCTCTCTTGCGTTGTCGAAAACGGAAAGCAAACGAGATTCACTTTGGCAAGTGAATGAAAGGCAAACTCACCTAGCCAAACAAAAACAGGACGGGCACATTGCTCGAAATGCACCTTTTAGAATTTTCATGTTTTCAGTAGTTCAGTGCTGAAACACAATCAGATGTAACAGGTGCTTGTTTTCTAGAAGACTTTCAAGCCAGTATATCCTACCGCCATAACGCGCCACGACGAGTGCTGGTTTCATCCACTGAGCGCTGAAATCTACTGAGGGGAATGCGCCGAAACGAGGCTAAGATTCAGTTGCCGGCCTGGTCACGAAATGTGGAGAAGCGCCGTGGGCCTGCTCAGTTCTCCCAGAGTAAGCAAGTTTCAAAGGGCCATTTCTGAATATGTCCCGAATGCTTTGGAGCTCCATCACACAGGAGCGGTCTTTCCGTTTAAATATCTTGAAAGGACATTAGTTAGGTCGTTCGAGCGAGCACCGTGAAACGTCCACGCGGAAAAACGCGTATGTGCAGTATTGGAGGTCTTCGGTACCAAAAACCTTGCGGCTTTGTTCTCCATTGTCTGTTACATGGGGACGGCGCGTATGCGAGGCGGGTCGCTTAACAAAGAATAATCATACCAGAGTGCCTTCTTGGCGGGGGAGAAGTAACCACCAGAAAGTCTCAGCGGTTGGCCATAAAATAGTTCTGTGCTGGAGAAGTAGAGGCAGGCCTTGAGGGTGGCGCGATGCCGAGCCACACAATTTACAGGGCTTTTATTCCAACGAATTGCGTAAACAGCTGCGAGAGTTGCTTCTCACTGTCAACGTTCGCCTTCAACCTTTTCTTTTTGCAGCCGGGTGAGACTCACTAGCGCGCGTACGGCGGTGGCCAAGAGCGTTCAGCGTTCCCACAATGGAAACACTTTCAAATTGAGGACGCAGTCGGTTGTCATTGTGGTCGGGAAACCAAGAGACAATACCCAACATTCAACGAGTGATGGCGTTGCGGTCTCCAGGCTGACGTTTGGTATATTAACGGTCTCCGGCTTTTGTATGGAGCGGTCTACCATCGCCAATTCACAGGTTCTGCCGTGGTAATGTTACAGAGAATCTACAGCATAGATAAGAAACCGCGTGAGTCGAGATGCGACTCACGGATACCGGCCAACTGGAGGAGGCATGTGAAATGAAAATCAGCCTTTAACGAGCTAAACAAGAACGTGCCACTCACGGAAGCCTTTTTGTACACTGGGCCAGACGAACAAGTAAGAAACAATTTTCGCCTCAGCGCAGATGCGGGGATGGGCGATGCCATGTTGCCTGTCTAGTGCAGAACGGTAAAAGGTTGAATGCACGACTGGAGGGGGTGTCAAGCGGAAGATGGCACAACATTATTACATGTACCATCGTTAGCAGAATATCCGCTAAGCACAATGATGACTGCTGGCAAGACGTGTGGAAATCATTTTCCTCAGGTTGTGCGCCGGCCATGCCAGTAGATCTATGAGTTCCTTGCCATCAATTGCTGATACGCGTGTGGGACATCAGCCACTTCGTTGTCATTGTCAGAAATACATTCAATCTGTCAAAAATCGGGAGAGGAAATCTAAGTGGCACCCTGGACGACTACGGAAGGCGTACACCAACGGTTTGTAGCCGGTGGAGACCAAAAGGCTGGCAACTTTTGAGGATGTGTCAAAAGTGATGGTTGGCTGAGTAGATGTCAAATAACTCGCAACCGAACGTGCTGCATTAAGTTTGCGCGGGTAATGAACGTTCGGGGTAGAATAAGAGTGGGCCCCACAGTTCGTCGACAAACTGTTGGAGTACCGCACCGTCGGCCATGTCGGATACGTCTACAGTTATACTAATCGTGACGTTTGTGTTGAAGTGGTGCAACCTTACTGCAGCAACCAGCGCGCCTGTGATGCGGTCAGAAGAAGATAATAGCCGCTTCCGAAAACTCGACGTGTCTGTTGATAAGGCTACGGAGAAAGCCGCTGAGTGGTTGTACAAGATAAATCGGCTATAGTAGTTTGCCATGCAGTTAAATCGATGGACAACAGCTGTAGAACGAGGGAGGTGGCAAATAGCCTGTACCCTATCGGTCAGCGGCCAAATATTGTGCTGATCGACAAGATGCTCCAGGACCTCAACTGTTGGTTGGGAGAATGCGCACTGATACATTTTGACACTGATGCTGTACGGTGCAAATCGCTCGCGCAGCAATTGCAGATGGTTCTGGTGCTCTTCTTTAAAGCAGCTTATTACCAAAAAGTCATCCATATAGGGGTGGACGAATTTCAGACTATTTGTGATGTCGCTGATAAATCGCTAAAACGTTTGGGGGACGATCCGGAGACCAAAAGACGTGCACAGATGTTCGAATAAGCCGAATAGCATAATCGCCACCGTCTTGGCGACGTTGTCCGCAGCAACTTAGACCTGGTGGTAAGCGTGGACCGGATCGCGCTTCGAAAACACACGGGTGTCTTCTAGACTGGCCGGGATGTCCCGAATATGCAAGACAGGTTACCTATCGGGTACCGTCACACTGCAGAGAGCGCAATAATACCCACATGGACGATGGCCTCCTGATCCTTCGGGATTTATATGGGGATAGCGAGGCTTAATGGCGATAGGTGTCAGGCTGGATTGTGTGCTCGAACTCTACATGCGTCATTTTCATCTCGTCCAGTACTAATCAACGAGCTTTGGCAAACACGGGCGAGCCAGTTGGGATGATGTGCTGCTCGGTTACACCATTTACTAGCGATAACGAAAATGGCTACCTGAGTACGGTCGGAAGGTGCTCGACAAAACAGGCGTAAATATTTGTAACGGGTGAGCAGTACCCTGGACTGATTAGAATCGCACTGGCCTAAGCCTCAATAGCTGATGGGTTATTCTCACGTTCAGCTGGCCGACGGTGTTGTGCGTCGACTAGCGGGTCGAAATGCCCCATAAAATCGATGCCAAGTGGCATTTTAACCTCTGCTACAGTAAAAACTCATTAGAGAACGCGGTGAAGGTCTAAGTTTAATGCACGTGGGCACTAATCGTGAATGGTAACAGACGTACCGTTCGCTGCAAATAAGGCTAATCGCGCCTGAGTGAGTCGAACGTAGGACTTCAGTGGAAGAATGCTGACCTCCGCACCAATATCAATCAAGTAGTGAACTCTCAATTCATTGCCTTGAATGGAGAATATTCGGCTCCGGGGGCCAGCAACGTCGACCGCCGAAACATCCTGGCCGCCTGGTTACCGTGATCCTTTTTGAAAAAGAAACGAAGGCTGCAGTCAAAATAAACACGATCACCAAACTGCTAGTGGTACCAGCGGTAGTCTGGGCTGATCCTTCACATAGACACCCGTCAACCTGCAGAATTAGGCAGGGTCGCTTTTCTCTTAAATTTATGAGCAAAGAAATGTTAGTACGAACGTTGTATGGTAAGCCCGCCGGCTTGATGCCTGAGTTCGTTCACACGGCCAGTCAGGAGTTCTGGTGCCTCCGGCGATGACATGGATACTTTGGAGGTCTGCCTTGCATATATTCACAGATGAGACTGGCGGTGTCGGCCAACTACAATCCGGCTGTCTGAAGCTTGGCACCGAGGATATTCTGCATATTCTTAGGCGGTCACTGGATCAAGACTTTGCTCAAGAATGGCTGCTCGAGCTGTGCTGAACCCGTGGGGTGTTACGTGTGGCGTGGAAGCTGCGACGGCCCTCGGTCACCTAACTCGGTAGTGCTGAGCAGCTGTGCGATACGTTGACGGTCGGAAAAAGCATTGCGCTTAATAATAAACCGCCTAAACTAGTCGTATGGCCTAAATGAGTCTGGAAGCTTCAAAATGTCGTCCACCTTGTCTATCACTGGTTTCACCAGTTTCCTGCGGAGTTGGAAGTATGAAACTTGTGTGGTATCCCCACCTCGAGATATTCCGGTAAGATTCAGTGGTACAAACTTTGTGGTTCTACAACAGCTCTTACCTCGGTTTGTTTGTTCTCCGTCAGCACCAACCGCATGAACTGCTGAACTGGTGGGAGTATATGAAGTGTGCTGAGTGTTGAAGCAGCTAGCAGCGGTCAGGCACCTAGAGGGGTTGCACCGGTTTGTTGTATAACAGCGGAAAGGAAAAACTACACGAAGAAGGCAGGGAAAATAAGAAAAGGCGAGAGAAGAAGGAAATGACAACAATGAAAATGCATGTGGTTATACGTGTCCGATTGTCAACGGCCATTTCGGGGTAACCCGGTCATCTAGTTGCCTTTTGAATGCATCGACCGATGTTGCCATGATAATCGTCGCCGGGTGTGCGTTCCATGTGGAACAGACTTGGACAACTAAATTATGCCGTCTGCATAAGAGACTACCAAGTGGCATAGAGATCTTTTACTTATGGCCCCTGAGACTCACTGTATCGGCGAGTTTAAAAGGATTCTTTTTGGGATGCCTCGGGGAACACAATTTCATATGTTAATATAAGATCGCCCCTCAGACGCCTGTAGGCCAGGAAGAATGGCCTCAGCTTCGAGAGACGGTTTTCATACGACAAGGAAAGTGATTCCTCAACCAGCTTATTGGCCCGTCTCTGAATTGCCTCTAGAGCAGTGACATCTTTCTTCCAGTTCGGCGCACAGGCCTGAATGTCGACTTCCAGCAGTGGTCTTACCAGTGTGCTGTAGATACGTGAGAATCTGTCGACTAGGAAATTCCCAAGGATTCTACTAAGCATAGCTAACCTGCTACTAGCTTTCTTCACCAACAGCATAGTGTTAGTACTAGGGAAGAGGTCTGATGTAACGACGTTACCTAGGTCGCTCTCTCGGTGGACGGTGGCTAGGGTAACACCACCGATGCGATATGTTCTAGTTCTGTGATGACGAACGTGCATAGTCTTTGACCTGGACGTGTTGAAGAGCAGTCGATTTTCCACGGACTATTGTCGGAGGGCATCTAGGTCTCTTCGAAAGTTCTCTAGGTCTTCAACGCTGTGTAAGACACGCCGTAGTATCGTCAGCACACATCACAACGGAGGAGTTACTCACGCCTGGAGGATCGTTATCCTAGACTAAGAATGATAAGGACCCAGTATGGAGCCTTATGGTACACCAGCTGTAGCGTTGAACGACATACATAGCTCAACATCAACTCTAACTGTGTGTTCCACAGGATAGGTACCGTTTGAGCCGGAAACAAACCTCACCGTATACGTTTATACCATCCCATTTTCCCAGTAGTATACTGTGATCAATCTCATCGAACGCCTTCACAAATTCTGAAAACGCAGCATCAAGTGGGAGGCGTTCTTCGGCAGCTTCTGTTCACGAGTCAGCGGCAATCAGTAAGTTGGTCGTGCATGAGCGATGGATTCCGGAGTCGTGCTGCTCCAGCACAAACAGCCAGTGAGCATACAAATAGTCTCTCATGAAATCGCCCACTATGCTCTCCATCACTTTTGACATCACTGGTAGTAGATCAGTCGGCCTGAAATTACTTTCGTTCGTTAGATTTCTACCCTTGTAGATGGAAGAGATAACGCCGTGCTTCTAAGCGGGTGGAATACAACAACTATAATGTGTGTTGGAACGAACGAGTAAGCGGTTCCGCCAGCCCATCCGCGCATTCTTTCAACATTTTTGGGGTTATCTCGTCAAGTCCCAGGGACTTGTTAACGCGCAGCAGGCGTAACTTGGCACGTAAGTTAGCCGGGGTAAAGTTAGAGGATGATGCTGAGTCACGATCAGGACAGAAAACTGTGGTACAGGGCTACGTCTCAGCGGATTTGCTGAAGATGAATGCATACTGAGCACGTAATATCTCAGCTGCCCCAAAGATAGAGGTAGAGAGTCTTGTGGTGAAAGTACTAACCATGATAGCTTGAGCACCCACTAACAAATAACAATATCTCAACGAGAGCCAGTGAAAAGTTTGAATTAAATAGTTCACATCTTTACTGGTGGGGTCGGTGTACAAGTTTACTTCAGTAGCGCTCGTCCGGAAGGTGTCCTGGCCCGCTCAGTTGTGTTGTCCCTGTTCCGGTCCGGGTCCAACCGCGTCAGGCGTGCCTGTGTATTGACCGCACTGAATCACATCCAATTGGAGCGTCCCAATTGGCTGAGTGTGCAGGTGGTGACCGCGTGCGCGTGCGTTCCGACGTGAAAGAAGGTTTTTGGGCCGATGGATGTGTGGGTGTGCATGTCCAGGTTGAGACTGAGAGTCACTTAGTCTTAGTCTAGTCACATGATGAGCCGCGTGAGAGGGCGAGGCGACGGCTACATAGCCTCCCACCAGCTGTGAGGTTATGGTGAAACAGCGACCACAAGTCGATCTGGGAAACTCACTGATCCACCAGATTTAGTTCAGTAGGTACCTGTTTCAGGTAGCGTGCGCAAGTCGGTTGAAGTTGATTTCTCCATAAGTCGCGCTGGAATGAGACGATCGGCCGATATATTGTTGCGAGATGCACCAACGTCCAACGTGTAATGCTTGTCCGAACGATTAAGAACATGATGCGGACCTTTGTACACTGGTTGTATGGATTTGTGAAGCTTGTCACAGCAGACAAGCAGGTACAAACAGTCAATCTGTTGAAATAATTGGTGGGTTTGCTTTGGAATAGTGGTGGTTGATAACTTGGACATGAAACACTGCAAACGACTTACGCAGTTCGCCGGATCAGGGGAGGCTGCATTATTCGAATAGATTGGTAGCTGACCAGGTAAACACAAGCTGGTGCCATAGGTAAGTCTTCATTGGGAGCACTGACGAACAGTCCCAGAAGCACAAGCGGTAGTTGATCAAACCAAGCGGTTGAGTCAAGTTTGGTTGTCAAGGCAACGTATAATGTTCGATGAAATCTTCCGACTATTCTGTTGGATTGCGGATGGTACGCTGTGGTACGAATCTGCTGAATTTCGGGAAGACGTGAGGGTTGGTCGAATAAATGTGACTCGAACTGGGAGCCGCGATCCGTAGTTATAATGAATGGCAAAGAGTGAAATCCATCCGGCTATGAATGCCGTTGCCAGGGTTTGAATAGTGGTGTCACAGATGGGGAAAACCTCAGGCCGCCGAGTAAATCTGTCGATACACGTAAGAAAATGTCTGAAACCTTTCGATGGTGTTAGGGGTCCAACAAAATCAATGTGCACGTGGTCGAAGCGAGCACCAGGTGGCGGAAATGATCCAAGTGGAGTGACGGTGTGGCGATGGATCTTCCATTGTTGGCAAGCCAAGCAGCAACGCGTCCATTCGCCAATATCCTTGTTCATGCTGAACCAGACGAATCGTTCAGAGATAAGTTTCCTGGGTGCTTCGACTTCTGGATGCGACATGTTGTGAAGGGCATCGCAAACAATTTTCTGCATTTCTTTTGGAACGATGGGTCTCGGTGATCCTGCAGCGAAATCACAAAGAATAAATACTCATTGGTGTGTTGTTTGCTGAGCGTTCATTAAGCTCTTGTTTTTCTGTGTGTCAGGATCGCTAGCTTGAATTTTAGCCATATGCACATAGTCGATGGAGCTGCCGAACGAAATGTTTGCCAGTTGGACTGTTGATAGAACGTCAGCTACCGCGTTTTGCTCTCCTTTAACTTATCCGGGGTCCGATGTGTACTGAGAAATATAATCCAAGTGACGTAACTCTTGTGGTGAATAGGGATCAGGTTTGGCCGATAGGGCGTACGTTAATGGTTTGTCGTCGATGAAACCGCAAAATCTACGTCCCTTAAAAAAGTGACGGAAATGTCTGATGGCCAAACAGATTGTCAATAGTACACGGCTGAAAGTACTGTAGCGAGTTTGTGCCGGCTGCCAAGACTTGGAGAAAAACGAGACGGGTAGCCGCCTGTTATCAACCAATTGTTGAAGTACAGCTCCAGCAGCCAAATTTGATGCATGTTATCAATAATAATAATAATAATAGTAATAAATTTCTCAACCCATTTGTGAGAAACACGCTCGGATGTGCGAAATCAGGACGGATAGTTACATGCGGTACAAAGCAACAGATGGATATATAACAAGACAAGCAAAAATTCCGTCGACAAACAAGACGTAATCGTGGGGAAAATATTCACAATTTACAACGTTTGATGTATACACCAGGAAAGAAGATAGTCCGTCTGTTCCACCGGTTTAGTCCAAAAAGTGAGATGTTATATTAATTCATCGTTTACAGGGTTAGGCAAAAACGACTTTTCAAATATTTCAAGGTCACATGAAATCCCAACGACGTATCAGACTTGAAGGTCGAAACACCCTTGGGCAAGAGTGACCATGGAATGGTACGTCTGAAGTTTAGTTGTGTCCACACTCCCCTCATCAAATATCGTAGATCCTTTAAAAGCATAAATATACAACAGCTAATGTCAGATGCGAAACAGTTGAATAGGATAGATTGTCATGGTACCAGTGATGTCAACAAAGCTTAGACCATAAATAAAGGTAATATTATGCCACTAACTGACACACATGCACAACAAAGATGCAGCAGACAAAGAGGCAAACCCCTGTGGTGGGAGAGTAGGGTCGAAAAGGCATTGAGACGCGAAAAGAAGCCCTGGGTTGTATGCAAACAGTCTAGAGGGCACATCAGGTTTTGTCAATATAAAGCAGTTAGAGAAAGATATACCGAAGAACAAAAGGAATGTAGGAAAAAGTTTGAAATGAACATGGCAAAGAACCATAACAGGAACCCCAAAGCTTTCTTTAGCTATGTCCAGGCCAAAGGGACCATCAGGAGAAGACTGAGTAGTATTGTGGATACTGACGGCAATGTTATCGAATCACCCCTGCAAAAAGCAGAGGTCTTCCGCCGGTTTTTTGAGGCAGTGCATATACCGGACTCTGGATCTACCACAGTGGGACTCAGCACAGGGACTGCAAAAGAGCCAATGATGGAGAAAGTTGAAATAAGAGAGGAGGCGTTTAAGGATAGATTGGATAAACTAGACGTGAATAAGGCGGTGGGGCCGAACTGTATCCATACAAGGCCACTAAGACCTCTCAGTGATGTTTTACAGGAACCTCTCACCATATTGTTCAATCTTACCATACAGATGGCCATCATCTCAGATGGCTGGAGAAAGGCAGGGGTTATACCCATCCATAAGGGGGGGTAAGAAGCTCGAGGTGGGCAACTATCGACGAGTAGGTCTCACATCAGTTATCCTTAAACTGCTGGAAAGAATTTTTGGGGATAGGATTGTGAGACACCTTACTGAGAATGGGCTTATCTCTGCGAACCAACATGGATTTGTGAAGCATAGGTCTTGTCTCACCAATCGGATTTGCTTCCTCGATGAGATCACAGAGAAGCTGGATAGGGGGGAGAAAGTTGAGGTTTGCTATTTGGACTTCAAGAAGGCATTCGATTCCGTGAACCACCGATTGCTGGTCCTCGAATTGAGCACCTTTGCTCTTCATTCAAGACTGGTAGAATGGATACAGGATTTCTTGAAAAGTCGCACCTTCCATGTAGAGGTGGCAGGGGAAATTTCCACACAAAGTGCAGTAGTTAGTGGGGTACCTCAAGGATCAGTGCTTGGACCATTAATATTTTTAGTGTTCATCAATGATCTCACCGAAAGCCTGAAGTGTCCCTGCTACATCTTTGCTGATGATGTGAAGGTCGTAGGAAATCCTGACGGCACGAGCATGCAGGAGGACTTGAATACCGTTCAGAAGT
Source organism: Paragonimus heterotremus (assembly GCA_013368495.1). NCBI lineage: Eukaryota > Metazoa > Platyhelminthes > Trematoda > Plagiorchiida > Troglotrematidae > Paragonimus > Paragonimus heterotremus. Next base: position 56,392 of record LUCH01003059.1, on the reverse strand, counting down.
GGTCACATAAATGGCACCTACCCCTGAATGTAGACAAGTGTAATCAGCTTCTTTCTGGGGATAAACCAAGGTCAGTCAGGTGTCTTGGCAAGGAAGAGGAGGAGAAAGGGCTGAGGAGGTTAGAAACAACTAAGGACCTGTGAGTGATCATAGAGGGGAATTTAAAGTTTCCAAACAGTGTATAGAGGCGGTGAGGAAAGGCAATAGCGCGCTGTATATGTTGAGGAGGACGTTCGCGTCAAGGAGCCCGGAGGTGTTGTTGCTGCTCTATAAAGCCTATGTTAGGCCACATCTGGAATACTGTGTGCAGGCTTGAGGCCCGCATATGGTGAAAGACGTGAAGTTACTCGAGAGGGTTCAGAGAAGTTTTACAAAGTCGCTCGAGGGAATGCGAGATAACTCATATGAAGACAGACTAAGAAAAACTTGATCTGTTTTCTCTTGCGCGAAGGAGGGTTAGAGGAGACTTGATAGAAACCTTCAAGATTCTTAAGGGAATAACCGGAGTTGAGGCGAAATCTCTGTTTAGCCTGCATACAAACTCACACCTCCGAGGCCACAGTCTCAAGTTGAAGAAGGAGAGGGTTGCTACATCGATTGGAGCTAACTTCTTCGTATGCCGAGTCACCAACAGTTGGAACAGGCTCCCACAGAGTGTGGTATCCTCTGATAGAGTGACAGAGTTCAAAAGAAAACTAGATGAGTGCTGGTCATCTCTCTTCCCGGACCTGTTGTGAGGGTTTATTTTGAATGAGTTTCCCAAGTACTTTTCATGCCGTAGATTTAAGTTAGTCAATTTTTTAATCTCTATTTGCCATTATTGATATCTCTCTTAAATCTTATTCGTTGCTTTTATTTTATGTACGCAGATAGTCTCAGCATCTGAGAGTACAGGTTATAGGAATCAAACCCTCATTGGTCTTACTCTTAACCCTTGTTTCATGTCATTCCAATGGGAGGATAAACTTGTATATCGGTGGTGGCTGTGAACTTGCTGTGTTCCGATAGCGCTGACAGCTTAAACCCCTCAGCTTTTATCTGGTAGCCCTCATACTAACTCATGGGAGTGAAGAATTTCTTCCCACTATTGTTGCAGCACTGGGCGCCCTCAGGAGCCCATTGGTGCAAGAAACTGGACAATTTCTGGCTGACGCCGCTCTGTCCTGGGAACTGAACTGACCTGAACTGAACCTTGGGGAATACGTGCAAATGTATCTTCGAAGGATTTCGCCGTTATTTGACGGAACTTCGATCAGAAGTATGTTAAAATAATTCAGTTCGGACGAGGGATGATGGGAACTTTCAAAATTTGGCGAAGAATTATGCAAACTCTAGCGCGGGACCTCAATGACCGCTGGAAAGCGCTGAAGCGTTGAAAATCTCACTAATCGCTCGACCAATATAGAGTTTTGAACGTCCGTTCAGGGTGAAAATTTTCCTTACATAATGGTGCCCGTGGAAATAAGAAGAACGCGGAACGTCACGTGTCAAATGGGAAAATGTGAAGTAATCACATGTAATGTGAAGGTTATCGTAAATGTTATATTTTTGGACGGAAACTTTACGCGGTGTGGATATTTGTTTTTCCAATAAAGTATATAATATTGGCAAATAATTGTTATGCCATTTTGCGATAATTGGGTAACCAGCAGCTACCTCTAGACTGATTATGACGTGATAATTCAAACTCTGTCCGAAGTTTTGACGTCAGTTTGCTTTGTAGGGTTAAGTTTTATGTTACAACCTATATTTCATGGCCCAATACAGTTACTAATGCTTAACAAGGAGGGTTTCGAGGTAGGAGGACAACACACAATATGAAATGTGGTTTCAGTGTGTTAATGTATTTTTGCCATCAGTCTGTTCTATGGAGCCTATGTTTAAAGTAGAATATGTATTTCACAGCACGCTACATTTACGAATGGATAATGGAGAGGGTTTGTGGCAGGGGAAACAATGCACGATGTGAATTGGGGTTATAATGAGATTACATGAGGTAAACGAGGGAGTTTTTTTCTCCTGGTTTTTTGTGGACAGAGTTTGTCTGCCGGCCAAGTTAACCTCCAACACTGGCTACCAGCAGTTATAGTCTGATTAATTACCAAAGTGAACAGGTTGTTACGAATGGGCATGTATATAAAATGTGGAAAAACTTAAATGTGGGACAATCATTTTCTTCCTTTTTATTTTTGTTTTAATTACAACTATATATAAGTGTCTCACATGAGTAAGCTGATGCGGTTTCGTGTGTGTGTAATGAATCAAATGCGAGATGAGGTGTGGACAATCGGTGGATGCGCAGCAAACAGTTTCAGGCAAGCTGATTTAGATGGTACCCTGATAATAAAGATGGGTACGTACGTTTATCCTGCTGACGGCCGAACGTTTTCTGGACCACATTCAAAAAGGTCATCAGAAGTTGTACAAAATTTGAAGATTGACATTATGTTTTATGATGTAAAGAAGCTTTCCAGACTCATTTGAAAACGCTGAATGCTTTACTGGCTATGATTTCCTTCGGGAATCCATTCCAAATATAGGAATATTTCACAGTAAAGAAGTTAGCTCGTATCTTTTTGCGAGTTGACGGAGTTGGCAAGATGGAACCCCTATTTCGTGGGCTATATGAGGAGCTGCGCTGGAAATGGACCGGAAAAGCTGTAGTGATGGCGTCCGAGTGTCTCAGTTTATGTATATATTTATATATATCAGCAATTACGCTGATAGGAGCGGAGGCGTTCAAGTGGTGAATTGATGTTGCATGTGCAAGCATATGTTTTATCGAGTTCAACGAATTGACTGATGTCTCAGATAACCCAACAAATCAGTCAGTGGCTTCAATGTGTCAGCAAGGTTAGATAGGAATCGGCAGTAGCAATTGACCATACCAATAAAACGACTGAGCTGATGTAACGAATATGGTTGAGGAAGATCTTTGATGGTAGCAACATTGATGGCAAGCAGATGTACGCCAGTGGAGTTGACATGGTGTCCAAGAATGTCCAGTGATGACACTCCTAGGTGACATTCGGAAGGAATTATGACGGTACCAAAAGCGCTCAAGCGTTGGAAACTTCGAACAAGTGTGTGCAGTGCTTCTCGGGGCTGGAGCTGGCGATCGGAATATCACGGATATATGGATGAGCAAAATCTAACCAACGTAGCACTTCGTCAATCAGGCGTTAGAAAGTTTGTGTTGCATTTCTCAGCCCAAAAAGCATCTGCAAAAATTCAAACAATCCAAATGGCGTGGTGACTGCAGTTTTTGGAATGTCTCCTTCCGCTACAGAAATTTGATGGTGAGCCCGTATCAGGTCGACTTTAGAAAATATAGTCCTGCAGATGTGCTGTCATAAATGTGTGGCATAGGATGTCGACCTGCAACGCTGGCCTGATGGACACTTTTGCAGTTCCTGGTTCGTGCCGGCGCCAGCCTGCTGAGACACAGTAACAATGCGTTTATCACACTTCCGCTTAATGCGGTATATCGAAGCTGGTTTACTGGCTAATGCAGGAGACAGTGGGCTTCAGTTGTGTGTAGCCGAGCTGAGGTTGCCTGGCGTCGGCGTATCGGAACTGCATATTGTAGAGATTGAGGAATTGACTAACTCGCTGGTTTTGTCTGTATGTTGAGTGATGTTGTTCTTGCGGATGTTCAGTCGACATGCAACACAGTGGCATCTGAGGGCCGGAGTGAGTGAGTTCCGGAGCATTAGATGCAAGCCTATGGGGAATTCAGAGCCACACTTGCAGTGAACCCAGTAATTACAGAAGTCACAGGCCCAGGCTTTGCTTCGAGGCCCTACTACCTTCGAATACAAACGTCGGAAGTCGGACCAATGGTATGTCCCATGCTAGCTAACTAACTAATCTGCAGAACTTATAAGGTTTAGGAAAATAAGGACAAAGAACAAGACGAATAGAACCTGCCGGTGAGTCTCCACGGCGGCACGAGGTACGTCTGTGTTGTTGCAGTGAATGGTATGTCAGCGGCAGCAGTGTCAGCGGATGAATTAGGAAAGAGGTTATTGCTGCGGTTTTGGGATATCGTCCTTGGCTACCGGAACCTGATGACAGGCTCGTAGTGAGTCTGTCTTGGTTAATATGGTTTTTCCATATGAGCAAGTAGTTAAATCCCTCATGTGTGGGGTTAAGTATTTGTCAGCCTGCCGTAATCATAGCGTGGGCGCCGATCACATGACATTTTAGGGACCACATGCAGCGGTGGGATCCACGGACTCTGGTACAGACGTATTATCTCGAGCTACAGCATATGCTGGAACTCTGCTCTGGCGAGTTCTAACTTTTGGGAGCCAGCCGGCAAAGCCGTGCTGAGATGGGAGGTTCATTAGTGTGGATGTGATGAGTGACATTGGAGGTCACTGTTGGAATGTCGTTCGATGTGCTAACGAGCTGCGTGGACTCAGTGAAAAAACCTACGAATTGCTGGGGTCTACAGGATGAGCATATATGGATGTTATAGCCGCAACGGTTGCGTGCGTGCCGGGTATGCTGAACTTAGTGCTGGAATCGATTAACGGTCGGCGTCTCGTACCGACAAGAAGTTTGAAATGCCAGAGAAAATCGACGCCGATTACGATGAAAGGTACCGCGGCAATCGTAAGCATCCAGCGGAATGTCCGCCGGAGGCCCAAATTGAGCGTTAGACCGCTGCCCATATGTGGTTATAGGAGTGCTATCGACCGCTTGGAGGTGTGAGCTGCATGGGTTTGGCGCTTCGTCTTTTGTGTGGATGGAAACACGCTAGTCTGTACCCCAGTATCAACCATGAACGTTCTTTATTTTCCACGCTGCCTGCAAAGATGAGGCGACAGAGCGACTCAGCGCTGATGGCAATGTTTGCCGTTGAAGTTCGGCTGTTGAGTTTGCGTCGCCTTGATGATGCATAGGTGCGAGGTTTGATGCGTCGTTTGGCTCAGTTACCAAAACGTTCGGGGTACCAGCAACAGTCAGATTTTGACCGAGGTTTGTGTCGGCCGGGTATATGAGGTTGACACTCCGAGAAAAGATTTGAAGAAATTTTGTTAAAATCCTGCCGCAAAGATGTGATTTCTGCTGTTAGAGCCTCAACGTCTGCTGGACCACGTTTTCTGGAAACCATATTGTGGGAACCGCGCGTGCCTATGGTAAGACGTGGACTAGGGTGTGGTATACTCAGGCAACCCTGTAGTGATTGAAAACACTCCACTACTTCACCAGTGATATTCGCTTTCTCGGCGAGAGTTTGTGAACGAACAACTGAAACTATCGCTTGCGTTGCTTCCAACAATTTGCTAGGCCAGAGTTCCCTGATGAGGGATTCGTTCATGTGCGGTTTGTCGATGAGTTATAGCGTCTCTGTTAGCAGTGCTGAAAAGTGCTTGTTGTCTAGCTTCAAGTCGGGAAAAAGTGGTTGCACTGGGGTCCTTTCGGAGGGTGTCATTTGATTAATACCTGCCCTTTTCGAGGTATCGTATTTTTACACCACCGGCTGGTTTACTATGACGTCGCGAAACTTCATGGTGACCCCACTCCGAAGTCTGGCTAACAACTGACAGAATCTTGTTTTATGGGACAAAATTCTGTTGTCGAAAACTTCCGCTTCCAAGAAAATGAACCGAGTAAGAGGGTCCATTTCTAAAAGCGGAGGGACCACTAACGCATTAATAACGAATGAGAAGCTGTCAACGTTCCTATGTAGTATTTCAGACATCAGGTGGTAATAAAACGGCTATGAATTATCAAGAACCACTAAGCCGAATCGAGAAAATATATAAATGATTCTATCTTGAACATATCCACAAGCAGTGAAAAACAACTCTTTACGCGTACGACAAAAAAGTAACAGGTGCGCAAACGAACGAAGTCACCAAGACGCAAAGGAAGACTGGACCGAGATGTTTGACAATTGCGGGCTCACCAGTTGTTGGAACTAGTCCAACAGGATAGTACCCAGTCTGTGGTCACTACCGAAAACCAATCGGCAATGAAAAAAAAGGACTCAGCGCGTGGTCCCTCATGTATTATTATCGATACTAGAAAATTGGGCGTCCAAAGAAATGCATGTCAAGCTAGCGAGGCACCGACTGAGTTGTGATCGTAGCCCCGGGACGGGTATTACATAAGAGATGGATTGACTGGAACAAAAGTGGGTAAAAAATCAGGATCATCAAAACTGTACATGTGAGTGCGACCATCAAAATATCGTTTATTACAGTCACTACAACTTCCTGAGGAACGAGCGGCTTCAATAACGTGACAAGTAGCTTCGGGTCAATGGCCGTGGGGTAGTTTGTGTGAATGGACAATAATCTCACTGCGTCACGGATAAATGATGCCGTTACCGTAGTATTCGCTATGGCGATTTAATGATAGGTTGTCCACAGAACTCGCATGAACATTACGGGTCGTGTATCGTCTCAACAAATGGGATTAGACGTGTCCTTCACTACCTGGTCATTTTCGTCATCTTGAAATTAAAATAAACATAACGAAATAAAGGCCTACCAGGTTTCTCTAATGAAATACTTTCAGTCTCCAAGGTGACAGGGATAGTGATAGAGGAAACACCAACAGGACTGATGCTAAGTCGTAGACGTTCCCGACGTATTTGACGACAAATAAGGGTTCAACAACACAACTTTTGCCCGGAATTCATGGTGAATTAAAAATTTATTAGCCAGTTGGCTTCAGGGAGCATAAAGATCGAGAATCAAACACCTAGGTGAAAATTAGTCTTCAAATCTGCCTTCAGCATGTCTTTACCGAATACTAAAATTAGGTTATATCACACATACATTCAAAGTGACGTGACGTATGATTACCTAACATTAGTCGCAAAACATCATAAAAACAAAAATTTGAAAAGCGACCAAACCACTGATGTAACAAGCAAGCCGGCTGTTTCTTCTCTGATCGTCGGTGACACTTAATGACCAACAGTGGAAAGACTTGGGGAAACCGGAAGACAGTGTTCGTCCGAACTGAGGGGTTCCAACAACAGTCCTGTGATAGGAAACAACAGTAAACAAGCGTGAGTCAAAGGCCCAGTAAGTCATACACATGACTCACACAAACGAAAACTAAATCGGCGTCGACAAGACAGCAGCACGCCCTGTTAAGTAATTCAAATTCAATCTCCGCGCGCATGCTGGTTTCGACCGCACGTTACAGAGGCACGTGACAATCAACTGACGCAGAGCTATCAAACTAGCCCGGATGAACAAAATTTACACTCAACTGACAACCACCTATTCCTTAGTCAGATATATCTTTTGCAACGAAAAACACCATTCCTAGATTATTCATTATCATCACTCAACAGCAAAATTAGTTCCACAGTAAGGTGCCATTAATCGAAGTCTCTCATTTCTGGTGATTCAATGGAGCAGAACAGACGGGCCGACGCTTGGCCTAATCTTGGCCAACTTGGCTGGGTCAGCCACGCCTTTACCGGGAAGGATAAAGAACAAGACGAGTAGAACTTGCCAAACGTGCTGTCCGGTGAGTCTCTATGGTGTCACGAGGTATCACTGTGTTGTTGCAGTGGAGAGTGTGTCAATGGCAGTAGTGTCACGAGATGAATTCCGTACAGCAGAAGTAACTGGAGAGATTTTGAAGCTTTCTATTGGAAAAATGGCACCTCCACTTAGATAATTTGTTGTAATAAAGTCGTTTTCCTTTCGTTACGAAAGTTCCTTAAGTTAAATTTCGAGGCGGGAGGGCAGCGAAAGTGTGGTGGAACTTCGTTAATCCCGTGGTTATGGTTTGCAGCACAACACTTGTCCCAACCTGTGCAAACCAGCTCCGGAGACTAGTCACCTTGGACGGCACTATCGGAACGGAAAGTGCACCGGCGGAAAATATGTGACGGGCCAAAAATCCGTTCCCACATGGAGTCAGCGATAATTAAGGTTTAAATTAGTTGAACAAATTTCAGTTTGGACAACGCTCATATTTGATCTTGGCTGTCACATGCCTATACAGTTTCCAGCAGGCCCCTTTCGAAAAGAAGCACTGGACCCCAGCTTTGCTCTTATTAGGACTCATCCTGGCTGAGTTTATAACTCCGGCTACTTTTTTATAAGGCAACTGCAGCTGTCAACATACGTGCCGATCACTGCACCATTCACTTCATATTAGACAAGACCGAATTCAGCAATTCAGCGATCTACACACTAGTTTGAGGCCGAGGGCCAATATTCCCGGACCCAGTCGGTTTATCTTCCTGAGTATCGAGCGGGCGTCTGTTGATCTGAAAGGCAATAATTGAAAACAGGGTGTAGCACCGCTCTTGGAGATTACAGTAAATGCCAAGAACAGAGTACAATTAATTGCATAATGGTTTTTATGGTAAATGAGAATCAAGTAATGTTTTAATTCGACCTCCAGTGGCGCTGCTAATGGCATAAGTAGGAAGGCTGTTCCGATGGTTAATAATTTTATAAGACGACAACTTCCGGCTAAGAAAAGTTTGAGGACGAAACGTGAAGAACTTCTTGTCATGTCCTAGCCGGCCGTCATTACCTACTGGGATAAAGGTTTCTTTAACAAGACTTACTATGAAGAATTGCGTGAGAATGAAGTCACCACGGAGTCGTCTAAATTTAAGTGGACATAGATTAGGGATTTCAATCCGGGGCGCGTACGCGATATTTCCTGGAACCGTGACTAGTTTGGTAGCGGTGTGCTGGACACGCTCAACACCTAATATGTCTTTCTTCAGATTGATACACACGACCTGATTAGCATATTCGAGGGGCGGTCTTGTACAAACCTCGTCAAGCGACTGAAACGCTCCACTCTCCATACGGAGGAAAGAACGCTCAATCATCTTGAGAACGGCAAACCCATCTTTTGCCGCCATCTCATGATGGTAAGCAAAGGATAAGTTAGACGACAGCCAGATGCCCAGATATTTTTTCAGATCAATTTTCGTGATATATACCATGCTAAATGCATTATAAATCGCAAAGGCAATGTCAGAATCTCCAAGGATTGACAAACGTGCGCACTTATGGTCATCTAGCGGGAGACTTTAATCGTCCGACTAGCGTACAGTTTACCATATGTGAACGTTCAACTACTTCTGCCTGCTGGTGATAATCAGGTTACCCGATCGTCTCAACAGGAGACACGGTAACTGTTCTATTAACCCCAAGCCTAGCAGGTTTAGTGCGGTCGGAGATTTCGACTTGCCTTGGGAGTCTAAATCGAGGGGTTAAAGGTCGGAGTTAACAGAGCGATTACTGTCTTCTTTCGGGGCGGATGTGTAACCTGGCCATTACTCGTAGGCGAAAGTGATTGAGCGTTCACATATGATAACTCGGTCTTGTTTAATGTGAGGTGATAGGCGCGGTGGTCAACTCGCGTGTTGACAACCCCGGCTGCTTCATGAAAACGTAGCCGGAGTTCTAATCTCGGTCGTGACAAGAATATGCGCGACCGACGAGCCCTAACAAGAGCGAAGCTCGAGTCTAGTGTTTCTTCACGAAAGGTACCGAGTGGAAATTTTATAGGAATGTGACAGCTAAGACCTAATGTGAGTGATGTCCAACTTGAGGTCAACCAAATGACCGAATACCCATCAGTAAATAGATGCGTGAAAGCGCGTTAATAACGTGCGTCGGGTAAACAAAGTAAACCTGCGAACGATTACAAAATGTGCGGCCCACCAGTTTTGATGCGCACGCGCACTAAATTGTTGTTTGCGAGATGTATGCAACAAATATCAGGCGCGGAGCAAAAATACGAACAATTAAGAGGGGCCTGACCCATATAATACGATTGTCACACTGGCCCTCGATCAACGAAAAATGACACCGACACGTGGAAGGGGTTATGGAGGTTTGGAATTCGACCTTTGGGCACGCGAACAAGCCGGAAATGTGTGCGGCGCCATT
>LUCH01003059.1:33392-45175 GCA_013368495.1 Paragonimus heterotremus | reverse complement strand
CGACCTCATTAAAACAATCGGGCACAGATGAAGACGAGAAGGTGTCAACTTCACCGAGGATCAAGTTTCAACAGATGGACACTGATAGCTGTAGGAATGAAGGAAGTAAACATTGTATGTGCAATTATGGTACCAAGTTCGTTATGATCGGTCATTGCACACAATAAAGAAATAAAGGCAGATCAAGGATAGGCTTTCTACAGCCAAACCAAACACATTCTCTACGGTTCATCGTTCTGCATCATGCCAGCCAAAAGACTACAAACGTACCGGAAGAACTTCAGCAAATTCCACGGTAAGTGTCAAATCATCCGGAAGGTTTGTTTGTACTGTCTAGCGACCTAGTCTAACGCACTGTCTGGGCTGGATATATACATATATATAGTAATTAGGATTGAATTATGTAGGAGAACGATCGAACGTATAAGAATCGCAAAACACAATTAAGCACAACAACACAGAACGTATGTTGTCCAATCGTACGTATCAACCAATTGTACAGGATATTGGAATAATAAAACAATCACATTACAGAAGGAGACACAGCATGCCAGTCATGTTCATCACAATGTATATGTACAGGCTGAGGGAAGAATTATATACATATGTATATTTATATCACAATTTTTTTCCGAGGGACCATAATAAACGTGTGAGCCGAACAGACACTCACGGTCAGATACACAACCATACATGACAGTGCACCGGGAACAAAACTAAATCGCCCAGTTCGTTCTAGCGCAAATTTATGTAATAAGTGTGGTGGACTTATCAATCAAATGATAAAAATGACAAATATGGCAATACCAGAGAAGATTTGTAACGGTAAGGAAAAAGTAAATGAGGTGTGCATACAGAAAAAGCCAGAGATATCAGTAAAATAGGAACCACTCACTGATAAATCAGGGTTTGCTGAATTGAATAGACTACCACACGAGAGAAAGACATTGTCAGAAAGCAGGTCCGGAAGACGATTGATATAGCGATCCTAATCGTTTACTGCTGATTATTTTATAGCTCCGATGGTCATTTGTACTGTAGGATCGAACGAACTGACGACAACCGGTTGAGAATAATACAACGTGTAGACGAAGGGTATATTGTTGACTTGCGAAGTCAACGCGAGAGTAAACGGACATAAATACGAAGCGATAGCGGAGCGGAGCGACAAACGTGCACGCAGCGGGGTCGTACGTTCAAGTGCGCGGGGGACTTGTCGGTATCTCTACTCGTTCAGACAAATGTTTGTGTACACAGAAAAGTAGGAAACAGAAGGAGTACAAATGGTTTAGTGCGTATTCGCACTAAATTAATGTTTCCTCAGGTATACGCACAAATACTAGACGCGAAATAAAAATACAGATAATTGCGGGGACCGAAAATAGATTATACGATAATTACAAGTGGTCTCGATCAGTGTTAGAAGACACCGATACGCGGAATAGCTAGGGAGGCTAAGGATCCGGCAGCCGAGCGCGCAAGCAAGCCGGAAAGAGTGTTTGGCGCGATTGGCGCGCATAGGCCGACAAGCATGCAAACAAACAAGTGCGATCGCATGCATCAGGCAGGCAGCAGGCAAATATCCTTAAGGTCCTTTGTACAATGTGAGCCAAGATATTAGGAAGGATTTTGCACATCGCACAGCAGGCAGACCGGGAATATCTCCGGGTCACTACAATGGCACTCGAAGCTCTAACCAAATTGGCAATAACGAATGGGGTCGCTACAAAGCTCCCCCTAGAGGGCAACCAGATTGTTGATTCTGACAATGTTGCAGTGTTTCAGTTAACCGGAACCGTTGACACGAACATGAATGGTCCAATTTATTCCTGCCACACAGCTCGCATCTACGGCCGGTGAAAGAACAAGAGAGAAAAGCTGGCAGTGGCTTATGGGAGCATGGTTTGGGCGGCTAATAACCGTGGACCAGCTGGGCAATTGGGGACAGTCCAGTTGTAATCGACCTCGTGTCCATCGTAGGCCTTGCAGCATTTCGAGCTTTCCCGCGTCCTCGGCATACCGGTTTACTCTAAGTATCTAGAATATACTTTACTTATTAACGGGAGACGATAACTTCCACGGGTTTCGGTGTCCATCGTGTCCAAAAGAATGCAGCGTGTCATTATTTTGTTTTTGTTTTAAGAGAAAAAATCCTGCTAACAGCTTCGCTGTATGTTAAGCATCTAAAATCAACTCGGTAAGAACGTGGAACGATGATACTAAAAAACGTAATACGACGGACGTCTACATAGTTTGCACATCTCGCCGTCCTCCGCACTTCTCCATCACGTCTGTTCTGGAGACTTGTCTTCGTCGATGCAGATGCAGTCGTAACCGAAGCCGGATCTGTACCAACGTTAGGCAATGCACTAGCTGTTGAGGACGTTGTTGGTCGCGAATCCATGTTCACATCAGGTACCTCTAGAAACGCTGACTTCAGTCTATCGATAGAGATAACCTCGCGTTTACCCTTGCGTTCCAACACGAAAGTCTCATAGTAGCGCGGGAGTACGCGGAATGGGCCTGTATACGACGGGTGTACAGGTCGTCGAGGAGTAATCGCACACACCAAAAACGTGAGAACAAGTTGACAGACGAGGATCTACCTACGTTGGCGTTGTCTGTTCCCTTTGTGGGGTCGGTCGTAGTCGTCTCATGTGCTGGGCCAACCGCTCACCGTAATCCGCGAAGTTGATGGGTCCCGTTGCGCGTGCGGCAACCATCTCTCCGGGTAAACTTAAGGAGCACCTATAGACTTACTGGGCCGGGGTGGTATGCAGGTCGACCTTTAGCGTGTTCCGGATACCTAACAAGACTAATGGCAGAACCTCGTGCCACGAAGGTTTGTTGCTAGCGGATGAGGAACTTTTCAGTTGCCTATGAAGACGTTCAACTAACCCGTTGGCTGCCGCATGGTAAGCTGTTGTGCGAATTCGATTACAGCCGAGTGTGTTGGGGAGTGACGTGAGAGCTAAGTCAAAGTGTGACCCGCGATCGGTAGTCATTACAGTGGGGCAACCAAAACGAGCAGCCCAACGTTCCAGGAATGCTCGTGCGACGGTTTCAGATGAACAGTTCGTAATGGATGTAGCTTCTGGCCAACATGTAAATCTATCTGCACATGTCAATATATATGTACACCCATTTGAGGGTGGCAAAGGTCCGACTAGATCAACAAGAACGTGGTAGAAACGCTCATCGGGGGCTGCAAAACACCCTACTGGGGTACGCGTGTGACGGTGAGTTTTAGACCGTTGGCACCGTATGCACGCTTTGGCCCGTGTGCGGACGTCGCGATTGACACTGCGCCAGACAAAGCGCTTTGTGATCATTTTGACTGTTGAACGTATGCCTGGGTGAGACATGTTGTGCAACGTGTCAAAAATTCGGCGGCGGAAAGCTAGTGGGATAACACGGCTAGGGATGCCTTGTGAAGTGTCAAAAATATTCATTCTTTCGGATGAATTCATGGGCACGCTCTGTAGATTAAGGGAACTGAACCGACGAAGTTGTTCTTTCTCTGGGTCGTTGTTCTGTGCAGCTGCGATTGTTGCCAGATCGATTGAGCTGTCTGCCGTGCTGGTTGTAGCATTGATGCGCGAGACAGCATCGGCGACTGGGTTCGCAACACCTGAAACGTGACGGATATCGGTCGTAAACTGAGCGATATAATCCAGGTGTCGGGTCTCCCTAGGGGAGTACCTGTCGGTTGTCGAGCGCAGCGCGTGCGTCAGCGGCTTATGGTCTGTTAAGACGATGAAGTCCCTCCCTCCAAAGACATGTCGAAAATAGCGGATGCCGAGATATACCGCCAACAGCTCCTTCCCGAGGGCACTATATCGCGACTCAGTTGGTTGTAAACGTTTAGAGAAAAAGGCTAATGTGCACAGTCGTCGCCGAGTTACTGCTGCAGGACTGCTCCTACAGCCACGTCTGATGCATCCACAGTTAATGCTAAAGGGGCGGACGGGTTATAGTGAGACAACGACACTATGTTGGCGATAGCTGTTTTTAAGTTAACGAGAGCCTTTTTGCAGCCACTGTAAACGAAAACGAGCGAACCTTGCCTCTGAGCAGGTCGGTGAGCGGTTGCATTAACTGTACACGATTAGGAATGGAACGACGATTAAAATTTACCAGAACATCAAAACGGCGAAGTTGCTCGAATGATGTAGGCTCCGGGTAGTCCATTATTGCTTGCACTGTGTCGGGGAGAGATTTGATCCCGCTAGTAGATATACGGTGACCCATGAACGTTAAGCTGGGCATCCCAAACGAGCACTTAGCTAGGTGTATCGTCACTCCATGATGCGACAAACGGGCGAATAATGAACGTAAGTGCGTGCAGTGTTCCTCCTGTGAGGAGCTAGCGGCCAGGATATCATCCAAGCACGGATAGACATCATTTAGTCCACGACACATGTCGTGAATAAAACGTTGGAGAGTCTGGGCAGCGTCGCTCAGACCAAACGGCAACCGACCGAACGGTGTTATCACTGCTGTTTTCGCGATGTCTTCGGGGGCTACCGGAATCTAGTTGTACGCACGCACTAGGTCTATTTTTGTAAATACCTGCGTTTTTGATAGGTTTGCTGTCGAGTCTTGAACATGCGGAATTGGGTACCTATCAGGAGTGGTCGTGTTATTCAATGCCCTATAGTCGCCACATGGGCGCCAGTCGTTCTCAGTCTCTTCGGGCACCAAGTGCAACGGCGAAGCTCATGAACTATTAGACGGACGGATAATGCCAAGCTGAAGCATATGCTCAAATTCAGCTCGAGCAATTTTTAACTTATCGGGGGCCAAGTGGCGTGGACGACTTCCAACCGGTGGCCCCCGTGTGACAATGTGATTTGCGACGTTGACTGTCACGGCCGGTAGTTCGTTGGCGGGCGGACCGGTTGAGGGAATTCGGAAGGAAGTTTCCCATAAGGCCCACCCACTACGGGATTGGCTAGCATTGGGCCGATCACAGCCGTATGCGACGGCTTACCCCGAACATTGAGTCTAGTCAAAGTATCAATCAAGCGCGATCGACGTGCGTCGGCCAGCAAGTCGAAGTGTCGGAGGAAATCGATCCCAATAGTAGGGATAGGCATGTCAGCTACCACGAGAACCCAGCGAAAATCGCGTCGGAGACCAAGGTTTAGACTCAACAGTCGACGACCAAAGGTTCTAACGGGTGTACCGTTTGTTACTCGGAGTGTAGTATCAGATTCTGATCGTGTATCCGTTACCGAATACGGGATGACACTAACCTCCGCCCCCGTATCGATTAAGAAGTGCTTTTTAGAGGTCGAATCCCTTGGAAAGAAGAGGCGACTGTTGTTTAACTGGCTTGTGGCTGTCGTCGCTGAAACATGCCGGCCTGCTAGTTTAAATGTTTGTTACCACGACGGGTACATGGTGATCGACATCGTTTGGCGTTATCACCATACGTCTCATGGTATCAACAAAAATCGCTAAAGTGGTGATCGAGCAAGCGTCGGGGGAGTTTTTGATGGAGACCTAGTACGCCTAATGCTGGCACGAAGATCTGCCAGCTCACGTCTCAGCTGAGCCATCTCGGCGTTTGGCTCTGCAGAATTGCTTTCGCGACATTCAAGTGCCTTAGGCAGTACTGCTATTTCGGCGTCCTTGGTGGTTAACGAACTATCCGCGGGTTTGTTGGAGGTAACAGCCCGCCCCACTAATGCTGACGGCATCCTACCTCGAAAACGTTCATGTACGGCGTCGGCAGAAGCCGCCAGATCACCTAACGGACGTGTGGGTGACACGGACAATAGCTTTTGTGTATAATCAGGCAGTTGCTGCATCCTCAGCTCTTGTAAGGGAGCCTCTGACAACTGCAACCTGCCCACTGCCTGTCGCGTTTCTCGAAGGAGAACCGACGACTTCTTGTCCCCCAACTGTAACCGTTGGAACAGTTGTTCCAGACGCATTTTATAAGACAACTGTGTTTTTTTCAGACTCGTTCGCTTAGCCGACTCGTAGCAATCAGTTGCTGAGCATAGCAAGATATCGCTAACTAAGTTTAACATATCTCGGGGGAGGCGTGGTAGAAGTTGCGAGAACTTGTCCACATCGCTTGTTATACGCCGGTTGTTAAACTCTATTTCTAACACGGCGAACCACAGCTCTGAATCAAGATCTCCTGAAGCAGGAACGGCTAATGTGATCAGTGATACGGAAGACGAACATTCAGACTTAATGTCCATGGCGATTGAGTGGATGCAAACGATATAAAATTTAAATAAATATATACGTGTAAACTATACGCACTCGAAACGTAATATGAGCCGGGAAAAATATCGATCAAATTTACACGATAATATATGACTTACGCGGGCTCACCAGTTTGTAGGATCGAGCAAACCGATGACAACCGGTTGAGAATAATACAACGTGTAGACAAATTGTATATTGTTGACTTGCGAAGTCAACGCGAGAGTAAACGGATACAAATACGAAGCGATAACGGAGCGGAGCGACAAACGTGCACGCAGCGGGGTCGTACGTTCGAGTGTGCGGGGTACCTGTCTCTCGCAGTACTCGTTCAAAAAAAGTTGGAAACGAAAAGTACAAATAGCAATCGCAGCTCTAACATAATTAGCAATAAACGAATAGGGTCGCTACATCGATAGAAAAATCCACACGCGACGTGGGATGATGAATGTTGTTCGTCGACATATCAGCCGATTCATAGAGCTAAAATATTTTACCGTTCAATGACTTCATCAACCCAAAACTCCGCACAATTGAAGGAGACAGAGACAATGCGTGGTAACTTCCGTTTATTCTTGTTGACGGTCAAATTCAAATGTGATCGTGGTGCCTTCAAACAAATCAACAAAAATGTATATAAAAAAACGTACAAAAATGAATAACAAACTATAACTATGAGCTGTGGACATCGTACATGTTGCTGTAATTGATACAAATGTATATGGTATACTGCGAAAGTAAAAAGGAGTACAAACAATAAGGTCAGGTATGGCACAATTGTCAGCGACGAATTTAGAATGTCTGGAAATGAAATAAATGCGGGTGTACGCATTAGCGGCAAATAAGTGCAGATAAACCGAAATAAAGAGCTATTTAGACAGTAAAAATTATGTTACCGTGAATGAGCACATAGAGTAAATGTTATCTTCTTTAGCTGAAGCGCTTCCATTGGCTCATGGACTGCAGTCGATCGGCTGTTTCGTGGTTGACTTGCGAGCAAACGAGCCTACATCACAACCTCCGAGTGTGTTGAGGAAGGTTTTCTTGCAAACAGTTGGTCCAAGTGACCACCGAGGATGTGATGGACAACTGTTTGGGACTAACTGGGTCTCATCAGCATCACGCACGTCTTAGGGTCGAACGCACGGCCAGTACATAGGCAAATGCTTGTAGTCGATAAATTTATCCCCTAGATCACGGGATCATGGTCACCGGGGTTACAAAAAGGCATGTGATTCACTTCATTTGGCTGTCACACTGCGTTTTTCTCCTAGACTGAATTCAATGAGCCTTCTGTAGTAAATACTAAATGTGCAACTAGAAGTCATAGTGGGCATTACAAAGTTGGTGATTAGACGAAAATCACTACAACCATCGACATAAGAATCATTCGACATGACCTGATATCCAAGTGGTCAGATTAATTTGTGATATATCTGATATTAGGTCAGGAAATTTCCCGGAATTGTTCAGAATGATAGAGTCCAAGGATATCGTAATAGTAATCGGAAATGAACTTATCTCAAACCCAGAGCTAGCTTCTAGGCAGTAGTAATAATACAACACGTCAGCCAACGAAATCGTGATGTATTCAGTATCTGTACAATGTAATCACTCATGCAGTAAAACAACAATGGCATATAGTGTTCCGTTACGATTTGCAATCATCACATCCGCCGGAGTTCAAATGAGCGTCCTGGTAGTAGTGATGACGTTGTTTCTTCTTCACACGTTCAGGAATTCTTGTCTGCACCGGCGCAATGACAAGTACTCCTTCAGTAACTGAATTCAAATCCGAAACAGACTTAGAAACGGGATTTTCAAACTCAGAAGATTCAACAGACAACGAAAGAGAGATCTTCAAAATCTTCATACAACTGAGGCCGATAAGAGAAAGGTCGGAATTAATAACAAAAAAATGAACAAGTATAAATAATGGACTGCACATCTGTGAGTGAAAGTTCACATTTGCCAAGAATAGATAAAACAGGCTCAGTAATACTGTTAACAGACATATTAACGGGTTTCAAAATAACAGTAGGTTCCAACAAATGCATGCAAGCGACAGAAATAAAAGATACAACACTACTAGTGTCAGCAATGAAAGAATGTTTGGGACCACCGTCAACAATAGAAGATTGTACTATGTGATGCGTAGAATCACGAGAATTAGTAGAAGTCATAGTAAAACCAATAGACTGCAAATCAGATGCAACACTTTGTTCATCTGAAGAAGTCCGGTCAAAACACGTCTTCGAACTACGAAAGACGGTTTGAATGTGACCAATCTCGCCACATTCGTAGCATTTGGAATTGCGAAATGGACACGTAAGTCGAGAATGTTCATGACCACATGACGTACAGTTACCAAAATGTTGGACAGAATTTGAAGTAAAACAATGTGGCTCGACTGCTGTATTTCTCTGACAGCTTGCCTTTTTGAACTGCCACTGCTGTTGGTTTGCCTGCTTCTGAGCACTGTTGACGTTATGTTCTTCATTTACCGTGTCCTGTACATCCTGAAATTGTTCGCCGAAATTACACTTTGCTGTTTGAGGTTGAAGTTTTGGAGTCCAAAGAATAGACGCAAGGACTTCTTGAGTTACTTTTCTGATTGAGGTATGGAAGTTCGCTCTTTCTGCAGCTTCAAAGTTGATGGGCTGAACCTGCCTCACTATCAGATGTTTCAGAGAATCGTACGGAAGTGAAAGAGGCAGATCGGGAAACGCGAAGATTTTAATCAATGCATAAGCATCTTTACCAATGACCATGAGAAAATGCAGCGTTTCTTCTACTCTGTCATTACAAGTAATACACCAAATTTCAAAGCGTCCCAAGTAATCTTCCATTTCCCGTGAACTTGAGTGGACGTTCAGACTTTCCATATTGCGAAAATTCATTGTAAGAAATATACTGACCACGACGCCAATTGTGATAGTTGGGAACTACGCAGTAGTAATCGGAAACGTGCTTAACTCAAACCCAGAGCTAGTTTCAACGCAGTAGTAATAAAGCAGCACGTCAGCCAACTAAATCGTAATGTATTCAGTATATGTACAATGTAATAATTCACGCAGTAAAACAACAATAGCATATAATGTTCCGTTATGATTTACAATCATCACACATATACATGCAAATTAGTTTTTCGCAGAGAAAGCATATCCGTTTGTTCAGAAGTTTTCTTCGTGAGGTGGATGTAGGCGTCACTCTTGAAGCAAACAGTATGCTAAAAAACATTTTTCGATATTTTAAAGTTTCGAACCGTATCAGAAATTTGACTTTTGATTTTGTAATGCATGACCGACCTGTGATATACCGGTACTTCCATGGAAATAAGATTGTTTCGTGGAATCTGCTGTTTGAAATGCTTCTGAAAAAGAATGAGTAAACTTAAAGTGTTGAAGGCGCTTGTCACATATAATGTGGCTGCGCAAGTAAGAGCAGCCCGTGTCACATTCGGCGGCTTCATAACCTTGTCTTCACATGTAAACTGTACGCCATCGGAGACTATGCAAACAGGTGTTGACTCTTTGTAACGCCCGTGAAAAAAAATAATTTATTTGGCAGTCGCCACCTTTTTTATCGTATGGCTAAAATGGACTGTAAGTCTTACTGTCTTATTCTCTACGTGACGTGAAAGCTGTAGCGACCTGGAGGTCTTACTGACCGTATGGTGTGTGAAATAGTTTATAAACTCATGGTTGCATACTGTACCTAACCCGTAAAGAGAGTTCGCATGATGTATGCTGTCCGGTTGCTTGTCTGCAAGCCATGTGACTGTGTGGCTTGTAACCGAACTATATGCAATTCCGATTTACTCACTCGTCGACGGTCGGTCTCTAGTTTCCCCAGCTAATGTGCGTGTCGGTGCCATTTGTAGCGGTACAAGAGACCTTATATATACTTTGTCGAAGAAATATTCGGATCCTACTCTCAATGGTCTTTTTACATTTCGCCTCTGGTCAATGCGTACCTAAGAAAATGACTTAGTACGTTGTGCACTGAAACGCCATTGGTCTAAGAGTTAAGAAATTAATAGACAATTTGCTGTCTAACTGGTTCCAAATCTGGCATAAGTGAAACATTCATGCACAAAGATATATCTTTCGATAACTACCAGAGTAATTTGTCAGGGGAGACAAATAGGATGAGGTGGGGACAGAAAACCGAACTCACCTGAGTGGTTAAGTTGCTCGGTCGCTTATAAATATAGATCCATAATAACAAGGTTGAGGTGTGACTCGTGACGCAAATCACTAACCCATGCGACCTCCGTAAAATTATGGATTTTACATGGTACGTCACATCGCCTGGCCACGTATACAGGACATTTGCTACAGAAGCACCTCACCGGAATATCCACACGACTGCACTTCTAACGAACTATCGAGTGCAAGTTTGATTGTTACCAAGTAATTATCCTGAATTTCTGGAGCCGAATTTGAAGCCTGATGGAGAGGTGTTCGTTGTGTATTACAAATGAGGTATATTTTCGTATGATAGCACTAGAGATACTATGAAGATAACAACTGGGTGAAAAATTCTACGCACAGCTGAAACAAAGTGCTTATTGGTAAAATTGAATGACTCACAGACAAGGTGAGTTCCGTTGGATTGAAAAAATCAGCACATCCCGAAAGAAGACAGCATAAGAGAGTAAAATCGGACGAGGTCAGACAAATACTTTTACAAACGACGTAGGAAGCAAAACGTTCAGTTTTGAGAGGCCAGTAGAAACCTGGGGCTAATATACTTCACCATATAATTAACTTAAGGGCCAAGAGCTTAACAAAAGATGAGAAGAGAGGCAGAAGTGAAAAAAGTTTCGCCTATTATCTCAGTAACCAGTAAAGTCCAAAAGTGATGTGTGGGCTTCCAAACGAAGGTGAAGATAATGTTGATAAAAAGTCGTACACAAACGCCTATAATTTTTAATTGCTTTCACTGTAATGGTTGGTCGCGAACATATTTCGATAACCTCAACTTGTAGGGAAGTCCTAGCCTGGAGGACATTGTCTGGAGTTAACAGGAACGCTCGGGATGCTCGATCAATTGGTCAACTAATCACGGTGCACAGCTTGCGATGGTTGGGTGACGTACGGAGTACGTCACCTGATCATTTACCGTACTGGACATTATATACTGAGACCACCAACAGTTGGGTAAAACTGCGTGGTGGTCAAGCAAAAACGTGGTTACGAAATATGAAAATCTTGACTGCTCCAATGTGCAAAGTGGGTAGGTGTCGCCTGTTTGGACGGGGTCCTCGTGATCACTCCAACCGCTGATTAGAGACGTTATCCGAGATGGCGATCTGTCGCAGTCAATGGCGTGCCTGCATTCATACCATTTCTAGTTCTTACGCTTAGACTTCTATTAGTTTTTAACTCCCTTAGTAATCTTTTCTTTTAGGATATTCCACTACCAGAGCTACAGTATCTTCTAATCAGGCTCATGGCTGCGATGATGATGATGATGATGATGATGATGATGATGATGATGATGATGATGATGATGATGATGATAATGATGATGATGATGATGATGATGATGAT
>LUCH01003059.1:3166-31747 GCA_013368495.1 Paragonimus heterotremus | reverse complement strand
TTCCCCAGAAAAGGACCACAGTAATCAGCATGAACTCTCTAGAATATTTCAAACGTAAAAGGCTACGAAAGCCGTCGTGATTGTTTCGCATGAATCTTGTGTACACATTTGGTACAAATCTTGGTGGTACGTTTATTATCTGATTCTAATTCCGGCCACCAGCAGCAAGATAAGCGTGTAAGCGACTTCATCTTATCAACTCCCAAATGTCCGGAATGCAAGTCCGCAAAGATATCATATCTCAGAGCCAGTGGAATTACAACACGGTCATCAAAACACAGTAATCCATCCAGAATGATGAACAAACTTTCACGGCGACAGTAAAATGTCGGAAATCAACGCCGCTCCTGTTGTGTCCAGCCATGTCTTAAACCAGAGACAATAGGATCAAATAATTAACGAGTATCCCGCACAAGTGCATCTCTCTTTACTGGCAATGGTTGAACTGGTAAATAGTCAGTGTTGTCAGATTTTGAACCAGGTGACGGAATTCCGGATAAGTAATCAACATGGGGAATAGCTTTTGCACTACGATGAATGATTGTTTAGTTGTAGAAACTGACAGCAATGCTCCAGCGTTGCACCATAGCAGCAGATGACTTTGCCAGCGATTTGCTGGGATGATACAAAATTTTTAAGACTTCAAGGTCTGTTGCAATAGTGAATGAGAGTCCAAAAAGGTACTTATGAAGTATTTTAACAGCCCAATATACTCCAAGGGCTTCACGTTGGGTCTGAGAATACCCAAGTTTGGCTTTAGACAGACGACGTGAAATACATATAACAGGTCTACTACACTGTTCAAAAACGGTACCTATTCCAGTGGGAGAAACATCGGTAATTATAACTGAATTATCTCTGGCAAAAATCGGTTTTAAAACAGCAGTAGTTTGAAAGTAGTGGAGCAATGTACGGAACGTTTTTTCGTGATTAGTGGACCGAGAAAAACTGTTGATGGATAACTTGTGGAACAAAGAAATGGTACATTGGGGGAAATTCGGGAGTAGTATTGGAGTGCACTCAGAACAGAACGAAGTTCATGAAGGTTAGTGGGTGACGGTACACTCATCAGTGGTGCTGAGCGTTGTAAGTCTGGTTTGGAACCATCGCAATCAAAAATGTAACCAAGGCATGAGAAAGAAAAAAGTACGAAGTTACACTTCTTTGGGTTAATGGCTACGCTGAAGTCAGAGAGTCGTTTCAACAGAGGAAGAAGGCGATAATCATGGGTGGGTTTATCGGGAGCATGAACAATAACGTCATCTTGATAGGTTCCGATACCACCTAATTCCTCAGTAATTGTATTCATGACATCCTGAAATGCAGCTGGCAAGACGTTTGAACCAAATGGTAGAAAATTGTATTGAAACAGTCCAAATGGTGTAGTGATCACAGTCAAACTGCTTGGTAATTCATCAAATTGTATTTGTAGATAAGCATCATTCAATTCAATTTTTGAAAAGATCTTAGAACCTGACCAACGATACAGTAGATCCTGGAGTTCTTCTCTTATGCAGGTACGTTGTAGTAGACGTGTATTCAACGTTAATCTGTAGTCACCACAAATTCTCGGTGTAATTTCATCAGCTTCTAATGGTGTCTCTAGTGGAGTCGCCTACCTTGACGAGTCAACAGGCGTTATTACTCTTTTATCACACATGGATTGCAATCCTTTGTGAACAGGTTCTCGTAAACCAAATGGGATGATTCGTCTCTTAAGAAAGACTGGGTCCCTCGAAGCTTTAAGCTTTACCTTCGGTATTCACATTCCCCCTTTGGCCTTAGAACAGTCCAGTATAAATTATCTAATGTCGACGTTGTTCACTGATGTCAGTAGGGGAATGTCAGAAAGTAGCAGTCGTACAACTTTGAGTCCAAGAATAGAAGGACCTGGGCTTGAAACTAAAAATTAACAATCAGTAAGACTAGCCTCCGGCAACTTAACCGACACGGTGCAGCAGCCTATAATAGGCAATGAATGACCAGTGATACCACGAATGTTAACTTGTGTGGGTTGCACAACTGCACCAGGATAAAATACAGCTAGGTCTGAATGTGTAATTATTGATTCGACACTACCGGTGTCAACAATAAAATTGTGACTTTTGCCGGAAGCAGACACTAATGTTTTAAAAACATGGGAAATGTTTTGGGGCAAAATAGATAAAGAAAGAGGAGAAATATCATTAGTTAATGGTTGAACATTTGAATTAGAATTGTTCATTAAGTGACATAAACGTCTAGACTTACATACCGATTGAATGTGACCCAGTATGCCACAGCCGAAGCACTTTGTCTGTCTTTGTGGGCATGAATACTGGGAATGATTGTGTCCACACGATGCGCATTTCCCAAATTGTTGTAGAACTGAATTCACATTACTTCCTTTAAAAAACTGAACGAATGGTCTTGGCATACAAAAATCAATACGCATTTTGGATGTGTTATCTTGTTTCGGCCTTGGATTGCTGTCCTTAGAATAATTGCACAAAACCTCTGTAGTCTTTGTAACTTGTTTTACATCCTTATACTGCTCACACCCTTTACGAATAATCTGAAACCTTTGATCATGATGCAAGAGAAGCTTCTTTTGTAGCTCTGGCAAGTTAATACCAGCAATCAACCGATCACGTAGCTGATCCTCGAACTGGATACTGTATTCACACCTGGCTGCTTGTGGTTGCAACTGTAGGACGAAATCACGAACTGGTTGAGATTTAGACCAAATTAGTATGGTGAACTTGGCTCTTTCAACTGCCACAAAATTCACCCGTTTGAAGTGCTGGAAGAGTATTTTCTTTAGCGTAGGATAAGAGCAATTGATTGGTGACTCTGGGAAAGCCAAATTTTGACAAGAGCATAAGCTTTCATGTCGATGGAAGAAACCAACCTTCTTTTCGTCCAAATCAGATTTTGTAAGGCACCAAATGTCAAGCCTTCCCAAGTAATCCTCCAACTCTCGCGCAACTGAATTAGTGGATAATCGATCTATTTCAGTAATCACTGCAAGTAGTGCGAAAGCGCGGCGCCAAACTGTTGTAATTAAAATTGATCTATATAGGATAACGATCGAACGTATAAGAATCGCAAAAAACAATAATGCACAACAACACAGAACGTATATTATCAACCAATTGTACAAAATGTTGGAATAGCAAAACAATTACATAACAGAGGGAGACAAAGCATGTCAATCATGTTCATCGAACAAACCTTAGAAGCGGTAATATTTTTGCACAGGTCATGTGGTTATGTTTTTTGCCTTTTCAGCTAGCGGTTGAATGACATCTATTCGTTCTGCTTGTTATTAAATTTACAAGGTCAACCTTGGACATTCACATGATTTCTAACTTAGTCAGTCGAGCGTGTATTCTATAGATTGATGCAAGACTGCAGTCGGTGAACGGTAGGTACGCGAATTGATCAAACACAGCGCTTGTAAGTGTTTGTTACAAGGAATGTGGAATTAAGGTAAAACATCATGTTTTAGACTAGCTATGACAAAAGCTAGCTAGAGTGAACTGTTTTAACGGGCTTATTAATTTACATGGCTTGTTACAATTTAAAGATTAGTACTTTTCTGTGTTAGGAATGACAAGTTTAAGGTTTGCTTCTTTATGTCCCACAGGCTCTTTTTGTCTCTGATCAAAATTCAGTGTCGTACTCCTGGCTGACGCCACTCACTATTTAAATTACGGTTGTTTTATATTGAGCATGTCAAACTGATAGATATAACTGGAGTTGTTGTCACTTTTTTTGCGTAGTTGTATCCAATGTAACGACATACATTTACCAGACAGCTTTAAAACACGGGTTGAAAAGGACATGTTTTACTTCTGTTCATACCTTGTTTACTGATCGTTTAGATGCACGGTGTCCAGAAATTTGTGATGTTTACTCGGAGTGCCCCAGTGTTTGGTCATTTTCACTTAAGAAACGATGCCGCCGACTCTCATCAGCTTGTAGGTTAAGGTACATCACAGGGACACTGTATTTAGCAATGGATGCGTTATGTGATTTTCACGGGGAAAGTAGTACACTATGACAATTCACTGCAGGATACAAAGTCTGTCACTATTGAAGCTTTTCACTACCTGCGTAAAATGCAGCTTGTGTGTAAATCCAGCTAGACATCTTAATTGTTAAAAAAGGCTGCTGTGTTTGCTTGACTTTAGAGCTAATCAGGCACAGAACGAAACCAAATATTAGAAGTGTTGTGTTGAGATCTTCAGCAGTGAATAACTTATTCAAACACATTGTTGAACGTTCCTACAGTATGCTTGCTGAGCGTCTGTACACTGTTTGTACTAAATGAATGAAACACTTTGGACCGTCTATTGCGGTTGGAATTCCGTGCGCATTTCCGAAACATTCAGCGGAGTATCCGAGAGATGTTTCCCCCAAGCATTATGAACGTAGTGAACTAGTGGATATTGCTTATGAGTGAAGATACAGACTGTTCGTTATATTGGTCAAAAAACATTGCACATTATAGTTACTCAAAAAATTTATTTGACTTTTGCCTCCTTTTTAGTGACTGCCACCGTTTGGCCACATAGTTTCGGCTCCCCGCTAGACTGGCAGACTGGCAGCCGAGATAAAAATGTGTTTTAAGGAGATATTACCTGCCAACGCTCCCCCAAAAAACTGCATCTAATAACCTCCATCACTCCGTTACGTGTATGCCTGTCATCACTGCAAAATCATTTCCGGATAAAATTAAAAACACCGATGACGTATCAAGATAACACCAGTAGATTAAAGTGCGTGGATTATGAGAAGGCTGACACAAACATTGCTGCAACTTTTGTTTCATAACTGAGTTACTTTCACAGAAACGTGAACTTTCACTGCAGTTTCCGCTTCCTGGAGGAGAGCCTATGGGGGTAAGCCATGGGAGAGTTTCATGAGCTTGAGGCGGTAGTAATAGATAAGACCGCTTACTGACTGGTATATTTCCATTTTGTCTCCATTTGAGGGATCAGTAAAAAGCAGCTCAGAAGAGGATTGATAGCTAACTTAGCAACAGCCACATGCAACATTTTCGGAGCTACCACCTAATCTGCTTCTCATCTGCAAATCCCTTCAATCATCAAGTCAATAGATGTGGTTGGTGAAATGGGCTGTATGCCTTCCGACTTCAAAAAATATTCGAATGCCGAATGTGCATGATGTAAAAAGTCCACACCAGGAAGCCGCATGATAGGTGGTAATGTACCACATATCGAAGTACAAAGGACTCCGTCGGCAACAGCTCGTAGGAAATGAAGGACTAAATGCAGTTTAAAGCAGTTCAAGATAACATTAAAGAAACTTAATAAAAAGCTAGATTTGAAGTCAGTCAAAAATGAGGTGTGCCGGATTTGTTATCTGAAGGCTGATCTCGTGGACTGAGACAGAGGAAACATCAGTTGGATACAATACAACCAAGGTTCAGGTAGGCTGAATTAATTATGTCCGAGCTGTAAGCCGTCCGACGATAACTATACCTGCGTTGATTAAGACGTCACCAGCCAGCCCACGTGTATTCTCCGACTGTACGTTGTCCTCTTCAGAGTCAACGGAGGAAATACACGGTTTTTTACATTACCAAGTAAAAACTAACCATCATCTTCTGGCTCACTCACAAGTTCAAATAAACATTATAACAAAGCCCTTGGCTAGCTGATTTGCTTGAACCGGTCAGATAACATCCCAGTAAGTATAGTCTGAAAGATAACTTTGAACTTGTGAGTTTTGTGGACGGTTTAGATGTTCGAAACAAACTGATGTGTTCATTCGATGAGACGTCCCTTTTCACTACCAATCTGCCAAATGAAACTGCTGATAACAATTGCGGTTTTCTTCTAAGCAGTAATCCTCATTTTCCTACTCCAGTGTCCGAACCAAAATGCGTTTTACTCTTGTGCATATGTAACGTACAATTCAGCTTTCAGACATATACCTTCCGACAAATAGACAAAGTTGCAATGAACAGTTCCCAGGATCCACTTCTAGCAGAGTTCTTCGCGACTGAGGTAAAGTATGTGAAGGATTGTCAAAGCCAGTACTGCTGACGTACTACGTGGAGGACATCCTGACAACTTTTGAAAATTCAATTGATTCGAACGCGTTATTCTTGGGCTTGAATCATGCACATCCAAACCTCAAGCTAACTGGAGAGAAGAAAGTGAAAAATTGTCTTCCGTTCCTAGACATTCTAACTGTCCGAAGACCAGATGCCACTATAGAAAGATTCACATACTGAATGCCTACCTAGATAGGATAATATGTGTACTTTGAAGGCTTCTGTCATGTGTATAGAGGTCGACGGACGGCACTTATCATTATCAGTTGCAAAATACTTAATCCAAACAGGATACAAAGTCAAGGTTTGTGATGCACTGTTTATTCGAAGACACCGGAAGCCCACCCTACAGTCTGCCGAGGCTTTGGCTATCAGACATAAAAATCCCCAATGCGTGTTCAAAAACAGTTTGTGTTGACTTTGTGGCTGGCTATCACAAACACCCGGTTCTAGCTGAATGCGAGCGACATCACGACGTGCACTCATCTACGAAGCGGTCACGATTATTTGCTTGATCACATGATTGCTTGGCAGCGCTACTTTGGCAACGTGCGTATCACGTTAGTGATGCGCGACCCTGAACGTGGCATCGATCACAGGCTTGTCAGGACCATGTCTTCAAGCCTGTTTATTGTAGATTATCCGAACAACCGCAGAACTTGGATATCAAACGATTGGGGGACCCAAAAACTAACAGTGTTTTCCGAAGTGCTGTTGGCGTTTATATGAAAGACGCTCCTCTATTCACCATCACCGAGGGAATGTGGCAACAACTCAAAAAACAGATCACGGCAGCAGCCAATAAAATGACCTGCACCGAACGCCGGAAATGTCCAGACTGGTTCGACGCTACAACGCGACGATACGAGAGAAGAATACAGCGTTTGCCTCTCTCGTTGTGGATCCGGAAAATGAAGTAAAATGGCGACTTTCCGGAGTATTCCTCGTCACATCGCCGAAGATGTTCATGGCTAGTGGAGACAGCAAGATGAGCGGATGCAGGGTTACGCCGAATGTCGACAGCACAAGCAGTTCTATGACTCGCTTACGGTGATTTTCGACACAACAGTCCAGTATGCCAAAACGTTGTTTGACGTGGACACCAGCTTTTCGCATATCCAGCCAGAGGAACTATGAGAATCTGACACAAACACTTCAGTACCGTACTAAACCGTCCTGTTATTATTGATTGGGTGACCGTGAACAGCCTGTTGCAACATGCCGTCAAATGTTTACTAGCCCTCGCCCAGGATTTGACAGAGGTACAGAGAGCAATTAGACAACCACATAATTGAAAGGATGCAGGCGGGGATAGATTTCCAACTGAAATATTGAAGAATGGCGAACCCGCTTTGGAAAGTGCTTTCTTCTAGCTGGTTTATTCTATTTTGCAGCAGGAAGAAGTGGCATAAGATTCCAAGAATGCTCTTTTCGTACCTTTGCTTAAAGATAAGGATAACGGACAATGCCCCATCAGCTATCGAAGCATTAGTTTGCTGAGCTTCGCAAACAACATACTTGCAAGAATCCTGTTGAACCGACTGAATGTGGAAATATTAGAGGCCGAAATCTCCGGGAAGTGTGGATTCCATGCTGTGCGCAGTACGATCGACCTGGTGTTTGCTGCATGAGAGTTTCAGGAGAAGTGCCGTGAACATAACCGGCGATTGTATGCCCAACTGGTGAACTTCACAAAGGCCTTTAATTCCATGAGACGCGAGGCTCTGTAGACGGTGCTTGGTAAGTTTGGATGTCCAGGCAAGTTCGTCAATTTGATTAGAAGGTTGCATGTGGGCACGATGGCGAAAGTACAAGCGTGTGGATCGATCTGCGCTCATTTTGACATTGTCGGTGGTATAAAACTGAGTTATGTCTCAGCCCCAGCCCTATTTAGTTCATGTTTGATTGTCGAACTAACAGTTGTTTTTCAGTACATGTCAGAAGATGACGTTGAAGATGAGTACCGAATGGATGGGCGCCTACTGAATATTCGACGTTTGGGCGCCCCAACCTGTTTTATACCTCAACGGTGCGCATGCTTTTGTTCGCATATGACAAAGTGTTGTCTGCACACAACAAAGACAGGCTACGGCAACTGACCACGGCTTTCGGGACCGCCGCATCCCAGTTTGGACTGGATATCAACATAGGTAAGCTATTTTCATTCTTTCAGCCTTCCTAGGGCGGAGGTGCTATCTGTGAACCCTCACCCCAGATCTACGTTAATAGAGAGGTTGTCAGTAGCTACACAGATTTCAGCTACTTGGGTAGTAGTCTGTCCACTGATCTGTCCGTGGACCAGGAGTTGAGAGCTTGCGTGGCAAAGTCTAGTGCTGCTTTTGGACGTCTTGGAAAACCTGTCTGGAAGAACCACAGTCTGAAGATGGTCACTAAATTTTGTGTCTACCGCTCAGTGGTGTTATTTATACTGCTGTACGGCAGTGGAACTTGGACAGTGTATCAGCGAAGTGCACGTTATTTGTGCTGTTCCACTTGCACTGACTGAGACGAATCTTGGGAGTTCCTTGGACGGATATGGTTCCATTTACAGATGTAATGCGATCAGCGTACATGGACGGGACAGAAACCCTACTGATGTTGAATTAGTTTCGTTGGCTGGGTCAAGTCCATCGAATTGGCTATGACTGTATTCTAAAGTAGCTGCAGTACGGGCAGGTTACATAATGTAGGCGGAATCCTGGTGGTCAAAAACTGAGATACTGCGATTTAGCATTGATTTTAGATCTTGGGAAGACTTGGGGCTGAAGCAGACGGTCTGAAGGAATATGATCCGGAAGGGCGACAGCAAATTCAGTGAGCATTTATTACGCGGCCGAGAAGTAAATCGCGTGGTAGGTAAAAGAACCACCGGTGCCGTAGGTTGTAGTGACATGACTATGTGGCACTGCGATGTGTGGCGGCGAGTGGGCTGACAGCCTTGGGTTAGTAGGTCACCAACCTACTCATAGTATACTGTCAGCCAAGGGGCAACGAGTACGTTGGTCTCAAGTGGTTTATATCGGTTATATCCATTTTACGTTCTTCTTGTTCGTTGTTATCGCACGTTTTAACATAGCACCTCTACTAGGAGCAGAAGGAAACGGGCGTTAAACATCGTGAACCACCAACACTTAGAACAACTGGTTTCGTCCAAAAATTCTGAGAGTCAGATCAAAGGTAGCAAACCGTGTGTTGCCAACCGACGGTACCTAAAGTACAATATGAACACATGCGCATGCAATCTGATCATCAGTCATACACTGAACAACTTAGATGACGAGGAGTTTGGATACACAACCATACACGAACAAACTGAAATCTTGATGTAGAGTTTGAATTATTGAGGCGCTCAAAACGTGCCCATCTGTTTGTGGTTGATTTGCATACCAGTTTCTGAGAAAAGCGAGTGCATCAGCCATGGAGTCACCTACCTCAAAGTATTTTGTGGTGGCATTTGGGAACGCAAGTGGACACATATTGCAAGTCGTTCAAATGTTATCACTTGGATGCATTTGTCTATTACATTGCGGTTACAAATAATACGTGTTGATGCAGAAGTGACCTAACTATGAAGATTATGAGTTTTGGCTGGAATCGTGCAATCAACGGGAACATGATTCTTAGACGTAGCAAGTATACTACTAGCTGAGTTACCAAATTACATGGTACACTCAGAAATCTAACGTTTGAACTCAGTTACCCTCTGATCCCATTGTGTCACATGTAAACCAACAAGTGATTAATGGGAGTGAATACCTTAAAAAGGCTGACACTACTACTGTTCAGATAAGTAGTTAATTTGAATTAACACAAGGGTTAGGTTCGGATTTCCATTTTTGGTTTATCCACAAACGGTCGTCTCCCAACGTTGACTGTTTATTTTGTTTTGTGAACTTCACTTACAAGCAAGTCACATTTGCATGTACGTTCAGACTACACGAAGCGTAATGCCGGTTAGCACCACATGATCTATTTATTTCGGCCGGACTTTCGAAACCAACTCTACTTGGTATACATTCGGATTGATGTCCTACAGATCCCATGGTTTGGGATCATCCAACAAAATCACTGCTTTTCATCGTGTAAACAAGATATTTTCTTCAATGCTTTGTGGGTGCTTTCCACAAACTTCGTTTTCTTGGCACAATTGTGCTCATCGTAAGTTAATAGATGCTGAATAACGAAGTTGGATGAAGCCAACGGAAGTCGATGACAAAATTCATACCGACTTCTTGGTAACTTTAAGGTGCAAACCGTACACTATTGTAAGTTTGAGTGACAGTCTTATGTTAACGGAACGGTGGAACTGCGCAAACCTTTCGTTCACATCGTCGTAAATTAGGAGAAACCACAGATATGCGAATCCAGACCCCACACAGTTCATTTTATAACGAAGAAGCTGCTCGTTCTAATTCTCACATCAGATTGACAGTGGCTTCGTATATTAACATCATACACGCAGACTTTGGGCGTCTAAACTCCGGTCATTAATGTTAAAACAGGTCCCATTCAACGTGGTTAATAAGTGGTGTCTCTGGTTGTTCAAGTGTCAGAAATTTGTTAGCTTTATTGCGAATCAAAATCTATTTCGGTTAGGGTCAGTTCAGATCTACTTTTGAACTTCGCATGTGATAAAACTGTATCCGATACCATGTCAAAGACAACCAGTACCAAAACCAGTTTGGAAAAAACGATTGAAAAATGAACTGTTTCTCCACAAGATCAGATTATGTTAGCTTATTACCACTGCTTTGGAAGTTTACAAGGAACTGCATTCCTTGGATGCTGAGCTGTCACCAAGACGATCAGTCTTAAGTATTCTCTATGACCGAGCATCTTGATGAAAAGCCGATTGTTCTACTCCGGCTAAAGTGATTTTGGAACAGAAGACATTCTTAGTAACTTAATTTGTTTTTTTTTCTCGCGTGACATCAAGCGTCAGGTACAGTCAGAATGCGCGTTGACAGTTAAGACGGTCGACACCTATGCAAATGTACGGTTGGCCTAATTACAATGTTGAAAAGGACAGCAAAATAGATTAATTGATGGTTCAATTGCCAAAAAATCTAAAACTTTAACGCAGGATGTGAAAAGTAGTGGGTTAGTGTAACACATTTGGTAATATACAACCATGTAGGGTGCTATATTGAGAGATTTAGGTGGATATTCTGCAGACTTATTATAAACTGTTGTGCCGTTGCATCCTTCTTGAGCACTATGATATTGTTATAGAGTTCTATTTCATTCCGACTCTTTAGCTGAGCGTCATGGTAAACTGGTTCTCATAATAAATAATCACACCTTAAAAAAAGTGTCTTTTTATATGCGCCGTACTCAATCGTAAGAATCCCAGGACAATCCAGACTTTACGACGTGGCACATAGGACGAAAAATCAAACGAAAACTTCCTAGAAATCCAACTAGAATGAATTATAGTACAGTGGTAATCACCTGAAATAGTCACTTAGTAAAACGTAAAACAGAATTTCAAGTTGAACATCACCCACAATTGATCGCAGCTGTTGCATTCCCATAGACATTCCACCTTCGAACAGCAGAAGTACTAGACTGGAGTTTCGTTCTCATTAGAGCTCGTCAGTAGTGCATATCATCGCCACTGCCAAGACTTGAACCACGGACACGCTTTTCTTGAGGCAACCGTGTTGATCACTACGCCAGTGACCTCATATTAGGCACGACTAAAATATCATATGCGAACGCTTATCCACTCTCGCTTGTGAGTAATGATCAGGTTGCCCGATCGTTTCGATAGGAGGCACAGTAACTGATTTGTTAACTCTAGTCGATAACCCCTCAACTAGGACAACAGAATATTAGCAGAATATTAAAATTAAAATATATCCCAAAGGTTCTCGGCTTACTGCTTTGAGATAGTTATGTCCCATAAATTTTAGGCATACGGCGGATTTCAATAAAACATGGACGAACGAAGGCAGGTTTAATGCAGTAAAACTTTCCGTAATTTTGGGAATTTATTCGACGCAAATTAAAAATACAAATGATCGCAGCTATTGCATACTTCTAGCTGACCACTTTAGAAAAGTAGCACTAGACTGGAGCTTCCTTCTTGTTAAAGCTCGTCGGTGGTGCATATCCTTGACAGAATCGGGATTCCAACTGTGAGCAAGATTTCGTGAAGAAAGTTTGCTGGTTGAACGAAAACGGATACAAAATGTGCGCAGTTACAACACCCCCATTTACCTAACTTTCGCAGGTCACTCCTCTAATGGCAAAGTTGTTTCTTTTTGTTCCTAAGTAAACTGTTGATTTACTTAACAAACCTAAACCTGTAAATTGTCCTCGAGCAACACAAACAATATAGTGTAACCATTACTATTTTTATTTAGGTTAACGTGGAATATACATAAGTAACTTTGGTCATCTAAGAATAGACATCTGGATAGCTTGGGTTATTTCGTCGAAGTCCATTTAGTTCCATACAAATGATACACTGGAATGTAAGTCTCATTTGTTCCCAGCTGTCACGTGCAGACGGAATTCTCAACAGTCCCACCTCAAACAGAGGCATTAGATGCTAGTTTTGGTCTGGTACAGAATTCCCGTTAGTAAACTTCGTTGCTACAGCGGGGATTTGAAGCATGTTTCACGTTCTGCTGAGAGACAACCCTGTTGACCACTGTGTTCTTGACCTCGTAGTACACACAACCAACTTTGATTGGTCTCTGCGGAACCATAATTCGCTTAAGTCTGAACTAACACCAGTGTCAGCGTTATCGATTCACTATCACATGAACCGGGGCCCGAGTCCTAGCTTTGAAAAGGAAGTGGATTGTTGACCAACCCTGTCGGGCATGAAACTCAAAGTGAAATGAGGTAGCTGAAATTACACACGATTGCGGAAGCTACGGTAAACTGTGAGTGTTGTTAAACTCATTTGAAATAACTGACTACTCAATAGAAATTGCGAAATGCAAT
This sequence comes from Paragonimus heterotremus, assembly GCA_013368495.1. Classification (NCBI taxonomy): domain Eukaryota; kingdom Metazoa; phylum Platyhelminthes; class Trematoda; order Plagiorchiida; family Troglotrematidae; genus Paragonimus; species Paragonimus heterotremus. The sequence continues at coordinate 18,723 of LUCH01003059.1, read as the reverse complement.
TTACGTGTACATTACTTTAATACAATGAAACTCGAAGCATCGTCAGTGAGTGCAATAAGCTAGTTGGAATATGATTGAGGACGACTGAGCACCCATAGTTTCAAAACAACTTATGAGCAGTTGATAAAACCTTCATTGTTAATGTTTCATTCGTGAGATAGAAGGTTCAACAGACCAGATGAACTAGTTACAAACGTGGTGACGTTCAAGGCAGGCTAAACGCAGGCAACTAAAATAGCAGAAGGTAACAGGTCATGTGTCAAGTATACACAATTAAGGATAATACTAAGTTCGTGTGGTTAATTACAGTAGAATAGAAACACGTGGACGCTTAAATGAAAATGATATCGGCGGAGGTTGTCAGGCAGATTGGTCAAACAGTCCATTTTTCTTCAGCAGAATAATTGAGGGAACCATAATCTTGATATGTTGGGATAGCCACTTCAGGTAGTCCAATACAAATCTTTCTTTGATAGTCGGCTATTAAATGAGTTCAAAACCTACTCTCAGATAGAAATTGACGACTTATCTTCCCATCGGTTCTAAAGTTCCGATTTGTTATTTCCTGGATACATGTACGACAAATGGCATATTACCCAAAGTGATGTCGGTAGAGTCGTTGACTAGTGATTTGCTTGCTGCCCATGAGAAACCATTAAACGGATAAATTTGAAAGTCTTTTCTTTGACGAATTGCATTTTGATTATCAACTTGAGAGCTGCCGGCATTCAGTTCCTGAATATTGTTGTATTTTCAATCTTGGTCTGCACTGATTTTCGTCGGATTTTTAAGTATACATTCTATCCTCCGTATAAATCTATCACAGCTAGTCAATAGAATACAAACAAACGTAAAATAATATCATTACCTTGGGTTTCCTGATCTGTCTTCAACTTCCTTACAGTGAGGATGCATTTTATCACTTCTTGCTTCTCACTGTCATTTCAATCTGACTTTATTACAGTACTCCGAACTTGGGAGAACACATGGAAAGTCTTTTATCTAAAACTTTTTAAGAATAATTTATCAATGCAATATGAAAGAAAAATATTGCCAGGTCCCAACATTTCGTTTATTCTTATCGATCTTGTACTTAAAATCGATTGGAGCAAGAACAGTTCTGAAAGGTACTTTGATAGAAAAAAGTTCCAAAAATCTAGGAGTTCTGCTGTCATATGAATACACAAATGAAACGTAATAAAAACAAGTACACCACTGATGAGAAGCTCACCGGAATTTCACAAAACCGTTGTTCGATTAGGACAACTCGGCCTACCATAAGATGGCTAGGTGGCTTTTGAAGATTATCAACACAGTCCGTGAATACTTCAGTTTCCACTGTGTAATAGATTCGTTTGAAGTGGCCAAAGCTCAGAAGAATAGGTCTGAGTGGCAATAAAATATATTCCTTCGATGTCGACTCTTTAGTCAAGAATGTACCTCTTTGTAAGACTGTCGACATTTCTGTACTTTTATTCTGCATCATAATCTATGTCTGGGTGTTTCCTATTGATTATATTGTAGACATGACTTTTTATGTATTGAAAACAATCGGTCTCATTCTAATGGCACTGGTGAAGCGGTATTGGGCATCTTATTATGCCAGGCTTTGGCTGATATATTCCCGAGGATGGTTTAAGGATAAATTTCGGACTCGATTGATGGCAACACCCTCTGCAAACGATATGTCGAAGATTTATCAATTTTTACGGATCAGGTTCATTTCCAAAAGTTCTACGGGATTCCGAATTTGCCTCACCCCTAAATATTGTATTTTTTTCCAGAAAGAGCTTGAGGGAATGCACAATGTGCGACGTATCGAAAGACAACATGAAGTAGTCCACACCTTCAATTTCCCACATTTGTTTCGATGGTATACAAATATGGCTTTGTCTGAACCTTGTTCCATAATGTTAGAAGATCATTTATAAATGATGGCATTCGCACAGAAGAAAAACTGCTGAGGGACTTCCTGTTGGTTAGTGGTTTTCCATAAAAATTGATAGAAGTTCAGTGTGAGCTACAAGTGACCAAACTTCACACCGAGACCGCTTACAAGAAACAAATTTAGTTGAATTTGACTTTTACAGATGATTATATAGTAACCGGTGTAGGAAAAATATTGTGTTCACCAGTAGTTCGTATCTGCCCAGTTGTTGAATTCTGAATGTTTTTTCTACCCGAACTATCGTCTGCCGATCGTGATCAGGTGGATTATTCTGCCCTTCGCCTAATATACTAGTTCACCTGCAGCTGCGATGACGAGTCCACTGGTTGGATAAACTTGTGCTTAGGACAACAAATAACAAAACACATTCCAAAGTGGTTCTGGAGCGCAATGACCCAACAAAAACTAGCAACGCAGCGGCTAAGTCGGAGTCCGGCGTCTTCAATTGATAAACCCATCTTTGATACAGATCATTTGGTTGACCTGTTAACATTGTTCGGTGTGTTGTTAATTAATTCAATTCCCAAGCCATTGGCATTCACAGAAGCAACGCTGATCAAGCAACGCTGACTATTTCTCTACGTACAAAATGTGCTGATGCAGTCATTATTGACGCTGTTAAATCGTTCCTGGGGGTTTGGGATAATTCACTCAGTAACGCGTATTCGAGAACTCCAATAACACTTATTTAGACAGTCGGGTTAACGGGAATATCTGTCAAGTCAAAAAAACGTGAGAAAAGACGATCGAAAGGATTGGAATTTATTCGGTACTGTTTATTAGAATTACAACGAAGGTACTGTCTCATCTTGAATGTGAATCAAACGGGTACACAAATTATCCCGCAAAGGAGTTCAAAATGGGGCAACTAAGCACGTGTTCACAATCAACCAGCAGTCAACGGGAAATGACCTCATTAGAGCAGTCGGGTACAGATAAAGACGAGAACGTGCCAAACAATACCAAGAAAGCAGTTTTAACAGATAAAAGATGATAGTTATAAACGGGAGGAAAGCAAACATTTTTTTGTGCAGTTATGGTACAAAGTTCATTATGATCGTTTACTACACACAACAAAGAAATAAAGGCAGATTAAGGATAGGCTTTCTAAAACCAAACCAAACACATCCTCTACGGATTCATCGTTCCGTATCATACCAGACAAAAGAGGACAAATTTACCAGACGAACTTCAACAAATCCAACAGATGCCGTCGTACTGACCTGATTTTGTGAATGCCTTAGTTTTAATTGTTATTCTTGTTGTCATGGGCTATTTCTTTCTACACACGATCAATGACTTTTGTGTACGTAATCGACGAAAATAAATGAACTGATGATATGTAAAAGTAATTTTTTGATCAATTGGATCAGGTAAACTTAATATTTTAAACATTTTAAGATAAACTAATCTTCTGTCAGCCTATAGTTTATAAACGCGCTGGTTTTGAAGGTCGCAGAAGATTTCCACTCATCACTGAAACCTATTTTGATGTCAGCCATAAATTCCTTCGTTTTCCTAAACGGAACAATAAATTAAATACCAAAACAAATTCCGTCTATTAGTTCGTCCATGAGCAGTGACACAGCAATAAACAGTATTACTAACTGGTAATCTCCCTATAGCAGTCAAACAATTATCAGAACACTTCAGGTAGTAAAAAACTCTTTGTTGATTCAATTAAGTTGACCGCTGACCTATCCGATCCCTTGAGAGATTCTTTAGAAATCTAGATGTGTGAAAAACACCATGATTATTTATTTGAAATGTGTGTGGGCAGACGAAACATTAATGATCTATATATTTCGATACTATGGAGACTTGGTTGCATACTATTGCCCGCAAACAATCCCACTGACTTCATTAAACACGATTCAAGAAAAGTTGATTCCGTAGGGAATCCGCTTCCTTAAATTTCTGAGTAAGCAAGTTTGGTTCCAAATAACTGAAGGTTGTATACCGATGTAGGTCCCAAACAAAAATCACATTTTTTTTATTGTGCTTCGGAAATCTGGGCAAATCCATATTTGTCAAATGGAACAGAAAATCTAATGAAATGTGATGAAATATTTCTGGACTTATTCATTGGAAGGACGTTCGGCCAGTGGAACATTTGCCTCTGGTGGTGTCGAAATCCGATTCACGTTTTAGGTAAGTTGTGGTGTTTTAAACTGCTTGCAAGTAATGTCGGTTTAGTTCTTTGACTTTTTTTGAAATCCCGAATCGAAATCGACCGTTTGGAGCTATCAACTTTAACTTCCAGACATTTTCATTTTTCAGTCAGCTCATCTGGTAGTTACTATGATAACTATTAGACCGGATTAATATATTTACCAAGCAGCGATCGCATTTTCATAGCAGCTGTATTCAATCCAATATTTGGAAGCAATTCGTTTTGAACGGGCTGGGAATCCGTGTGACTTTATGAAATTATTGGGATGCAAGCGCCCAAATGAAGCAAGCAGAGAAAGACCAGATGCTTGAAATGCATAATAAAATGGAACAAAATACACAAAACTATCGGCACTCGAACCGGCCTCCGGCGAAACATATGGCCAAACTGGTGAGTTTCAATAAGTGACTCGGTTAATTTTGTTAGGATATCTTGCACTTAAGAACGATCGACCAACTTCCTGTTTGATTGCGTTACATTTTTTACTTCAGCATTGGGATGAGCAGCCAGCTGCGAAGGCTCTTTCAAGGACTAAACAATGTCGACATGGACTGGACAAAATGGGAGGTTGTTGAACTGACCGATTTTCAGAGGTCGGACAAAATTGGGTCAGTGGATTCATTGTTAACGCGTCAATTATTCAGTCCTTCTTATTCACTGTGGTTTTTGTTTGACCCAGAATTTGAATATCTAACCAAACCTTAACTTTATAAAATCTCGCATGATATCCGCACCAAATTTTATACCAGTGAAGTCAAAACGTTTGGGCGTCGTGTTTACATGTCATTAATGAATGGAATGAGAATAACACAACGTTATGAGCAAGTTGTATCACTCTACGCTTCAACCATCTTGGACAGCCTTCCTCAGGAGTGTTGTAATCGAAATCACACTAGCTATTGTGTGTAAAATCTCATTATATATGTTTACTGTGATGTTGGTCCTGACATTCGCTTGAATCACTTTGATGTGCATTCCGGCCCTTCGTTTTACACAGTCTTCTAACAATGGTTCTGTAAACACAAACACTTTACACTGAAAGATGTCTTGTGTAAAAATCGTGTGATCATTATACAGCAGTGAATGAAAGCTGTGGCTACCCAAGCATCACTTAAAAGTGAGTGACTTCTTCTCGAATTGTGAAAGATTCTGCGTCTTATCTTGATCAGTTCACCGGCTTGACAGTCCAGGCCATTTTTATTAAAACACGACATTAATGTTTCCAGGACTCATGACTTACTAAGTTACCAGGACTACTCTGTTTCAAGCTAAACTATTCACCGATAACTCGCTACCACTAGTGGCTTCATGATTACGAATGAGCAGAATGTTTACGCGGATTGTTCGAAAGCGATTCCCACAAATCACCGACTGGTTCAAAGTTTGATGAAAACTGTACATTTTCTCGTTGTCTACATTGTCCCCAAGTTCCTTCTTTCCTTCTAAAGAAAAATCCCATTTTCTTAAACATCATCATACAACGCTTGATTCAAGGTCATGTCATTATGCATACCTATTTTGTAACTATAATCGTAGAAGTTTGATGACCAAATTGTTGGAGCCAATATTCATTAACTACTTTTTAACTTGTCAGTTTTTACCCAATTCTGTAGAATATCCCGCAGTTAGGCCTCTGTATGCACGTTACCAAGCTAACAGTTAGTTACTGATTATTTACTTGGCAAGAGTTTCAGTAAACTCAAAGTTAACCTAGAGTCAACTAAACGAATGGATGCACAACCATGTACATCTCTTTGTCAATCTGTGTGGAAGACATGGGGTTCCTGTTCGTTCCAAACAGCGATTTATAGTCTCTGTTTGTTGACAATCTGATGGCTTCCATTATAGAAATTACAACTGTCGAGGGTTATGGAGTAAACTCTTGGTGTGACTTGAATTAATGAGGAGCCTATACAATTGGAACCACTGTTCCACTTGTCCAACAGTTTTTCATATTGTTAAACAAGCGGTCGCGCATAGTAACTTTACATTAGTACAATACAATGTTAAAGATGTATGCCATACAGTTTCTTCGATCCGCATTGTGCACGCCAGACTTATCGTCGATCACCTGAACAATTTTACAGGTTGCTGATTTAACACAAAGTTTTAAATTTTGACTAGCAGATTGTCCATGGAAATGCCAATCACATCGTTTTCAATGACGCCGCTTGCGTTGATGATTTGAACACTGTCTGTACTTACAGCCCTGTATATCCAGATCATCCATTTAAACTTCACAATATCGATGATATCACACTTCACAAACTCATTAAAAGTACTTTATTTTGTAACATGTGGTTTATCTGTGTAGTGATCAACACAGACAGTTAAGGTTACTGCCTCCAGCTGCATCATGATAGTCAAGTTTATGACGTTCTTATTTGCAATCAGGTTAACTAAATACGTGTTAAAGTTATGATCCATCAAAAGCCATTTATGTGTAAAGATTCGGATTAGTTGTAAGAACTTGCACTCAAGTCTACCCGGCCACATGGAAAATGGAAAAATCAGACTAAACTAGGAGAACTAATATATAATAATTGTCTTCATGTCCGGATTCTTGTGTTAAAATTAATATAATTGTTTGTAAAATGTAGAGAATTCGAGATTGTAGTATTTGGATCGTATCAAAGAGCTAACCATACTACCAAATATAACAGTCTATCAAATCTATCATTCAAGGCATATTTCAAACTGAAGATATTTTTTACGATCCGTATTATCAAATGTAGGGGCAGCTTGTTGATTTGGTACATTGTTGTACAAAACGTTCATGACATACTTTAAACAATATGCAACAAGAATTCGTGCACAGTTCATTGATAAACAAACTCCGTCCCACAACTCATTCCGAACTACTGAAAATGGTTTCCATATTACCGCCATTATTAATACGATACTAGAATGGGTATAAAAAGTTTGTGTACTGGGAAAGGTGATTTGATGCCCAGTTTTTCATTGAGCTGCTGACACAAGATTCCACATTCCTCTCGCTTGATTTTTACTCGACCTTTGCGGGTACCCTCAACGTTGGAACTGGAACTGTCATGCCATGCTTTTTGGTCATGGCCAGAACGGCTGGAAATGTTTTTGGGTGCACTGTGGACCTGTCTAAGGACAGAGTCACAGGAAGAGTAGTATATATTAAAAGTCACTACGATTGTTACGTTCGTTATGGTCTCACTTGAAAAGTGAGTACAATTGGAAGATTTGGATATTTTACTGCAGGGGAGAGGGAGATCGCTTCAATAGTACATAAAAGCATAGTCACATAAAGTCATACAAAGTGTATGATAGACGGGATGTCGGGAGAAAGGGCAACGGATAGACCTGAGCGCATATGTCACTTCTTATTTCTCAAATTCGAAATACTTCATGTACTCCAAACCGATCTTAGTGTGGATTTGAAACTTCACAGTAAATCGTTCACTACTCAGTGTTTGCCCTTTTCAACACTTTAAATAGACACATATATGTAAATATGTAGTGTCTTAACCCGTTTTTTCTCAAGTGTAACCGTGAGCATACGTCTAACAAGTAAGTAGTAAACTACCTGGTCGTCTATATTCTGGTGCTGATTTATAGGTTTATTCATTATTGGTATTTCTTTTAACACTGCTTACGATGTGGATTCAGGTGTTTTCTAACTTTTATTATTTGCGGTTACTTCGTCTCACTCAACTGGCGTACATTACTCATCTTAGAACACAATCAGCCTTCTATTTCCAGTGGTCAATCTATAACGGAGAAATTATACGCTGAACACAATGTTTACAACAAGTGGGTACATTGTTGTCTTGTATTATATAACGGAAGTTAGATTTCATGGAGAGATTGTGGCTAACTGTCCTCGGTCGTATTCACAAGTGACCAGATAAGAATCGCTATCCAACGTTCTACACTCGGCATGAGATTAATTCGTGTTGTACCTGGTTGCAACAACGCAGAATAGGACTGAAACAAGACAATCCGGAATTGAGCCCGTGCTGATGATGCGGTTTTACCTCTAGAAAGGAAAGTCGGTCAAAAACATTCAGAATTCCATACACATCTATAGGGGCCAGGTCACTGGTGTATATGAAAAACTGACAACTGATTATTACTTTGGGCCACGGCGATGAACGAACCGTTTTCGTTGGGCTCAGAGATATACCAGACGTTTGTGTTGTACACGTCCAGTGATCAACATAGTTCTATATGTCGTATCTTACCACTGACCCACTTTAAGACCACTCAACTGATTCTTGCGAAACAGTTATCCATGTTACACATGGATCTCTCCGTGAATCTAGACAATAAAAGAATATGATACACCGTGTCTTTTTGCATTTAGTGTTTTGGTGTTAACAATCGTACGAGTATCCTTCGCCGGTCACAATCAATTATGTAACAGTTTAAGAATAGTTGCAATCAGGAGACTTCTGTAGCGTACACATAACTGCCACTTGTATATCCCAAGTCAGAGTCTTTCGCCATATGCTTCTAGTGTAATTAAAATAAAGTTTAGTGTTGTGATAAAATGCTTACTGGCCGTATCGCAAAATGACTGGGATGTTTGTTCGCTTAATTCAGACTACCAGAAGAAACCATGGAGCACAGCTTATTAGTCACTTGTTTTACCGTTTCCTTCAACTTCACAACATCCGGCACGTTTGAATGGAGATCTTTGCTGAAGCTGTAGCTGATGCGGTTGAACGTTTGAGCCGTTTTTGAAGAAAAAACTCACAGGTCATCCAGATATGTCTTGGAAAGATGTAGTGCTCAAGGCCCTAGTAACCTACAGAAGTTGCATCGTGGAGCGACTGACAAAACACCCAGGGAAGTAATGTTAAGCTGTCTTTTCACGAAGAAAGTTGATTACCGCTTACAGAACCCCAGAAACTAATAATACTGTCGTCGCGTTGGCTAGTCAGCTTTTAGAAAACTAACTTCATCATTTCACCTTCGGACGTATCTCTGCTGGCGAGTGCGACAAACAGGCGAAAACTAACCGCACTTTCTAAAAAGATTACGAATAACGAGGCACGCGAACCTGGAACGTGAACTTCCACTGGACCGAAAGACCAAAGCTAGAAAGCATTTTACACTATAGATGCTAACAGACACACAGACTTTTGACAAACTAACCCAGTAATACCGATCGACTTGTCAAGGTATGCAAACCTCTGCCACGATTTTGTCGGGCTTTTGAGCAATGACTTAGCACTGTCGCTTCTGTGGCCTACAGTCGTGCTTGCATTACAGCTTCAATCTAATTGATTATTTCGTTATCGATCGACGTCTCAGCATTTACGTACATGTGAATTACCCCTCCACCTATAAATATCAACATATATGTATCAAAGCAAACGATGTTCAGTTTTTATAAATATATATAATTAAGGTTTCATATGACAGAACATAATACTTTTCATATACAATCAAATACATTTGGACCACACTCACAACTATTAGTGGATATTGAAAACTCGAGAATCTGCAATTTTCCATAATCTGTTGATTACGTTCGGAAATGGAATGAAATCTTCAACAATTTTTTTAATTAGCTGGATAATTGTCATTAACTATTATTTTGAAGTAACATAATGATAGTTTGTAAGCTAATTTTTAATTTGAGGTCAGACCAGCTAACCTTATTGCAAATATCATATTCTACTGTGAATCTTTCATAAAGACCACTCGTTTACAGCGTTCGTTTTCCCCACATATACCTCTCTATTACGAACACTTCTATCACAAATCAAATCGTTTTCAATACAGTGTTTCCGGTTTCCTCTTTAATCTGCCAACTTGAGTCATTTGGTTCGTTGTATGAACAGATGACTGTAAATCACTCGTGGATTAGTGACTAACCAAATCAAGTCAAGCTATGACTTCATTCATCAAGATCATGAATAATGATGATCCACATGCACTGGAAAGATGAGGAAATTTACTATTGCTTAGACTGAATAAGAGTTAGGGTAAATGACCAGCTATCGTCAGTCTTCCCAGTTAGCCTGGACACAGAGAAAAAGACAGAAACTGTGTGTTACCCTATACACCGCCCCGCTAATGATCGTTCATTCGGGTCACGTTTACATTAATACCATATCAACGTACATGGCAGATTTCTCAAATGACAGAGAAGTTGATTTCAAGCAAATCATAAAACGTCGACCTTGGTTTCATGTCAGATCAAAGTGACCGGAATTAGCGGACATTGAAGAGGAAAATTAAAGTCTTTTGTTCGGATGGAAAAAGGAACCCATCAATACATATAACCAGAATTCTAGGTGATCTGCGACATAGCTGTGGAAAGTCTTCCAGTGATAGAAAAGAAATGGAAAGCCAGTAGAACGATGACACTCAAAAATGAAGTTCTACATCCACGCAGAAAGATGAAGTATATTAATGATTTCTCAAACTGGACAACAAAATATATCGGCTTCTTGTGAAATATTTCAAGAGAAAGTCAAAACTATGTCCCGAAGATCTGTAAATAACAATTTAACAAAAACTAACTGATAACTGTTCAAATTCCAACACAGAGTTAACATCAGCTCACAATTCCTTACTGAAAAACAACCGAGGTGCCGGCTAGGCTGATGATCTTTCACGTATCAAAGGTGATAAATAACCGCGATGGATCTGGTTTGTTTTCTCTCATACTCTGAGGGTCCCTTGTTGAAGAAGGAAAATGTGATATTTGACGATTATTGACTGCAATCTGGAAGCTGAAAAGTTGATTATGTTAGCCAGCGGAAACACTCAAAGTCCCAGATGACCTTCACGAAAGTCATTTCTGTTTCGGGTTCAAACACCGATTCTATCGGAAACATTGGGGCAATAGAGAAAAATTATGGCAAATCAAACTTCCGGAACAACTGTTCGAAGACCACGAAAAACTATGGCTTTAGATCGGCAAAACGTGACTGCATTAGCGTTCTGATTAACCTAGGATGAGCAGTTCAGTAACTGTTAATCGTGACAACCTTCCACGAACAAAATACTCGGAAAGTTTTATATGATTGGTGCAGTATTGTTTCACATTGTCTAAGTGAGTGTTACAGTTTTTGTTAGCGACAGAAGTGGTTTTAGTTCGGGAGCAACGAATTTAATCACAACTACAGCCCATCCATTCCTACCACACAGAAGTCAGCATTCAACTGGATCTGGTTCGTTTCCTACTACTAGTTCAGTGAGTTGAACCACGATAAAATAGCATTTATTGTCTGGTGTCACCTAGCTACGGAACGATAGCGAAAAAAGGGAAGATTTTTATTGTCAGAGTGAACCGTTTGCTATTGCATTCCGTTTTGTCATTGTTAACTCCGAACGGACCTCATCTGCTCTATACCACTATAACTTCAAATAGATATGCCTACAGCAAGTCTCGCTACTGTTTGTGCTCATTCCAACCTCCAGATATTCGTATTTTCTGGTGGTCATCTTCTCCTCGTATTGACTTCACAGATTTCCAATCACTTGTGATGATACACTCAATCCATGGTCATGAGAGCGTTTTACCAGTAACATTCACGTTTGTGAAGGAAAATGAGACAGTATGCTCCTGGACTTAGTAGAGTCCCGTTTGTTGGAAGCAATTTCTTTGTTGCTCCATCGAATGTATGTTAAATTACACTGCTTCCAGTATCCGTTGATGAAGTGTTTCCATCATACTAGAAGCAAAATGATGCAATGTTCTCAACTGATTCTTACTCTAATTACCCGAATATTATCATTTGTATCTCTTCCTTGTTCACGCTGATCTGGTTGAATATGGTATGTGCTAAGAAACCGGTTGAGTTGACATGAGTTTGCCAGTGAAATCCGAGCCCTGATATTTTGCACTGCGACCTCCTGTCCGGAAGTAATTCCTCCACTATTTCGTTTAAGAGGGACTGATAAGATAACTGTATTAAAGACGGGATAACCTTAAATGAACCCCAAACAGACGAATCAAAATATTAAGCCATCTAATTGGGGGGAAATTATAGAATGTAAGGCTGTTGGCTGTGTTTGATTGTGCAGGGATTCAACAGATAACTGTCATTATTCTTTGGTATATTTGCAATGTATTTCCATGACATTTATTTCGTGAACAGTGAAGCTACTGTGGGATCTGATTAAGTGTCCGTACTACCAGGTAAATGTCAGCGTCAGATACAAATATGTATTTTGGATGAACCCCATTTGCCTTCCTAAAATATGCTATCTTGTCTGATCGACAATCCCGTGTTCTAGGAAAAGACTAGTGGGAGGTGAGAAAGAGAGTAACTATTAAACATATTTATATGTAAGGTATGAGGAGGTTCTCGATATATATATATATACATATATATATATATATATATGGTAAAGCTTATACGAGAAACACCACTTAATTAGACGCCTCCTAGGTACATTTTTTCCTACCGAAATTAAAATTATTTAATTTATGCAGAGTTTTCTCTGTTCGGTATGTAACCGGATAAGAGTCACCACTGTTCACAAGTTAATTGGGATCCAAAGGTTTATTCTGTAGAATTTGCTGGAACAGTTCATTGTTAGCAAATAGTTCTTCCGGTATTATTAAGCACACCCAGTACCACTTGTTTTCAGGATCAACGCACTTATTGACGAAACATCACTGGTCCTTTCATTTGGCATGAGAAATAGTTCAGTTACACTAGATAACTAAATATTTAATCTGCATTTCGGTATATCATCCCTAGTTAGAACAGGTGATGTCTGGCAATTCTGGTGTCGATTGCGTAGAGTGAAGGATAGGATGTTTCTTTTCACCTGATAGCACTCTGAAAACCGTACCATCCTACACATTTTGACCCCTCTTTCTCAGTAAGCCATCCGTCGCGAATAACTCTCCGGTAGGGCAAGTAGCTTTAGTCTTCTTGTGTATAAGATATTCTCTTGGTGAACGTGTCGTTAAGATAGAATATTGATTACCTGCGCATTTACACCTAGAATGACCAACTGGAGGACGGCTTTCCAGTTAACAGAGATTGAAGATTTGTTTGGACTTTTCATATTAATTGTCAAATATAAACTCACTCAGTGTTCTGTCGGTTGAACTTTGGTTTGGTAATGGGTTTGATGGTCGCCTCCGCCGGCTGATCACCTAATTTTTGACTTCCAGACAGTGCTCTTTTCCACTCGCCCAAAATGTTATCTTTTGAAGCAATAATACTGCTCGACTGGCCGGTCATTCTACGTGGCTGACTGACTCTACGTTGCCTAGTCCGTTTACATCGAATATCAACCTTCATCAGGGGTTTCGGTATGTAGTTGTTGTATTGATAGATCGCACTGTTTTAAGGATGACCCGAACTTACCTCTGACTGGACTAATTAGAAGTGACAGTCACCATGTTAGCCGTTACAAAATGTTCGCTAATGGTTTCTTTTATGTTATCATAACAGGTTACTAATATGGACTGATATTTTGCCAGTAGCTGTGTACATGTATTTACTTACAAACATCTACTTTCCATTGCTCCTTAAATTAACAGTTTACCTTGAGCCGTAATTAAGAGCTATTGTATAAACAGCCATAGGCAAACCGAAGTCATTTTTCTGCATCGATGCAAACGATTGGCTGACAGGAATGTGATTGTCCTCAGGAATCCGAAAGCAGAAGTAAGCAGTGAAGCGTTGCTGTGTTCCTGGCGGATAAGCTAAAACGTATTAGTCGCAATGAACAGGTGTGTATCAGACTTCATTGGTATTTATAACATGAAGCGTAAGGATCTATTCACTGATTTGCGTGACCGGCTACTGTAGTGCAAACATTGATGTGTGTACCCTTAGTTGGGCGGTTCTATGAGGGATCAGGGCATAGGCTTCAGGCAAATTTTTGTGTACCTATACGTCCAACTAACGGTTAGGTGGAAGCAGTCGACATTGTAAGACCGAATTATAAGGCCAACTTTTATTTCGGCAGGTCATAAATACTGTGGAAAAATGCAATTTTGCATTATAAATCGATTTTCATTCTACTTCTGTATTTTGTTCGAATGTAGAAGTATTTTTGTAAGTGAAATGCGATATGTGGAGTATTGTGTGCGTTGGGTCAAGGTATCGGTTGTGACTTCGGATAATGTTAACCTCAGTGAAACTGTTGGGATGTACCTCTAATATCCGGAGACGACCCCTCCAAGATATGATCCAGAGTAGTTGTGTGAAACAGCCTACTACTTGTAGCCATGGCAGAACAGGACAAACACTGACACCTTTATAGTAAATATATATATATATAAGTATATATATTATTTACAGATTCCGCATGATTGGTTTTCTGTGATCTATTTAAGTGAGCTAACCATAGAGCTTATTCCGTCCGAACAGAACGCAACCATCTATAATCCACAAAACGTTTGGTAAAGCAGGTTACATCGTATGTTTACACTGGCTGAGGAGTGACAGCTTCATAGCTTTAATCCAAACCTGACTGAGAATTGCTGCATGTTCTTGGCTCAACAAGTCCAACAGATTTCCTCACAATGAGTATTCTTCGATTACGATGAAAATGTCGAAAGTGCAGAGTCTTAATTGATAACAAAATACGACAGATCTGCAAGTGAGCAAGAGAAAATATTTACTAAGCATTGATTGCAAGTAGTCAGAGAGAATTACAGTATATATATACGTGATCAAAGCAATGCTGACATGAGGTAGATAATCAGTCAACGACTTCGGCCTACAGTTGGTTGAAAAATTTACATGACGACCGTCATGAATTTTCTCAACCACTAGAAATACGATCTAAACCGTATGCGAAATCTAACTGCATTTGCTGATAACATTATAGATGCCAGTCCATAGAACAGAGCGGTGGTTGCACAACCGAGTCGCCAAACAAGTGTAGATATTGAACTGGGCCTATAGATATGATGATGCTTACTATCGATAAACAGCACGTATGTTTTTGAGCGAAGTTCAACGATTTTGTGAAAACCGTATGTGCTACATGGAACCGGAAACTTCCTGGATCTGTTCAACAGTTAGATGCTTCGTTGAAAACCCGAGGAAGCTACAGAAGAAAATTGTGGCCAACGAGTGACCAGTCCTGTGCTAAACAATCATGAAATGAGGTTACAGAAGTATGAAAATGATTTCAACCAAACCAACTGCTATATGTGTCCTGATTTTAATACAGGCATTGTCGATGTAGAAAGGCCAGTTGATGTTGTGGCAAAGTAACTTGAAATTAGTTGAATGATTTTCAGCAATAGTGCGCGTGATAGACTACTGTTAATGATGAAAACAAATGTTTTGCATCTGTAACACGTGCGTCAGTTGGTTTGTTTTCACAGTATTTGCTGCTTACTGAAGTGACTGCTTCCCATTTTAAGACCGGTTGTAGAATATCAAGACTGGCGCCATACATTTTATGAGAGAAAAAAACTTAGCCGCCTCGTCCCTGGTGCTAAATCAAGACGGTTTTGACAAGGCA